>JARYHS010014074.1:0-31689 GCA_031002005.1 Vandiemenella viatica | reverse complement strand
TAAAATGAGCGTATAACTCAAAATCCTGGGAATTTTTGTTGTATGTGAGCTTCGAGACTACAAATGGGCGGAGCAAGAAGTTTCCTCGTGGACCGAAGAGCGAGGAGCTGGACATTCTAACTTCGATCGCACCAGTCTGAGGTTGACTTGGAAAGTTTGGCTTCATTCGCTAACTGCAGCTTGCCTTGCTGGAGCGAGCGTATCACCGCAACACAGCCGGTAATGCGATGATGCGCATTGCCAGACCAGAGATGCCTATAGCCGACTTGTGAGATAATCTCACATATCGTGGGTCCGCTACACTCATCACAGAAATCAGACGCAGAACTACAATGGTAATTGATTACGACCAAGCCATGTGATTGTGCATTCCGTGAAACAGAACCCGTAAGCGACTTTGAGAGGATAGGTCCATGTTCTCACTTTGTAATTGTAAAAACCCCTGAGCTAGCGGCATAATTTGCCAGAACTAGTTATTTTCGAATGATATTGTTCATTCTGGCGCCCATGATTTTCTTTTTAACTGTAAAGTCACAGTATTATGATGCCTTTGTCTGAGGTAGTCATAACTTGTATTTTTCATTGTTTCCAGTTGTCATTATTTCTTGCATTTTGATTCTGAGATATTTAAAAGTAAATATACAATTGTTTGCTTGCCCATGACGGCTAATTGTAACTCTGAGCGTTGCTTTTATGATTTTGCCAATTTGTGTTAATGTTAACGGTAAATTCGCTCAGACTTGTAATCGCCAGTGATGAGAAAATAAATGTCATATTGTGACAATTTACCTGAATTCCAACTAACGTCGAAATTCTTGCAAAATTAATAAATTTTCACTCCTTCATATAAATTAAAATTAAAAATCCACAATTATTAATCATAAAGGTATGAGAAATAATTGTAACGTGGTTTGCCCACCAAGGCACCCACCACAATATGTAGAGATGAAGAGGTTAGCACAAGATAGGAAGGGATGGAGGATTGCATCAAACCAGTCGAGAGACCGACGACAAAAAAATATAATAATTGCGAATAGTAGCAGTACTGACGCATTGGAGGAGAAGGGATCGGTACTTATTACTAGCTAGGATATAACTCGTTTTTCTTCGATTTCTCATAAATTATGACTCATTACAACGAACTATTCTCAAGTCTGCAACTAAAAATGTCTACTTGCAAACTTGTTGAACGAAGGGAAATAAGGCCTTAAAATTTTTTTTAGGCTAAGAAAAAATTTTACTTTCCTGCTCCTGAATTATTCATTTTTCGGGAATGAAAAGTTGTTCAAGTTGTAATCCAGTCCTATAAGTCATGAGTTGAGTGATGTGGCCGTTGTCAGTTCGGCAACGAAGAGTGAGAGGGTTACGTCACTGTTACAGACGAGATGGCACGTTGACCAAGCTTAACCTTTTATTAGTGCTGATTAGTATTCATAACCAGCCGGACAGTATAGAAGCAAAGACTCACTGAGGCTATTAATTGTGCAATGTAGACTCAGGAACTGCAGGATAATGGATCAGTATTTTAGCGCGGGTGATTGACTAATCCAAATCAAACACAACTCCAACCAGCACCTAATAAAAATATACAAAAGTCTCATAAGACAGTTACAAAATTATTTAAAAATTATGAATAAAGTAACAAACGTAAATTAAGCGCACCCATTTTAGACACGTAAAGAATTTACTTTTCCATTTTCGAAACCCCCGGACATAGAATTTAAACTCATTTTGTGTATTTTAAATATACCCGTACCATTATATGTAAAAGTTGCAGTTAAATTGTCTGTGCTCCTACATTCGAAACTTTGATTTAGAATCCTACAGATGGCCTATTGTTTTACCTGTAGTTGGTACTCTTCCCATAAGCCTAACACAACATCAAAGTAATAAAACAACAAGAAAATAAAAATAAAATAAAAAAAACACGTCAGATATTGTAACAATATACTTTTACAAATCTACTGGCTATACAAGAAATACTTAGAATTTCACTGTCTGCCTACGACATTATATACGAGGAAAAAAAAAAAAAAAAGTTGTGAATGGCACGAAGGCTCGTTGAATTCATGAGTAAAGCTGAATTTGTAGCGACGAACGTAAATGCAATTCAATTTCAGTTTAAAGAGCACGCAGGTATTTAGTTACCCAAATCCGACACGCTATTGATTTCGACTTTTGTTTATTTTCCCGTGCGCTCTACAATAACATTATACAGCAGGCGTCGTTTCGATCCAAAGGATATTAAGTACAAACAAACACAAATGTTCCAGCGATTAAGCTCACTCCCCGGAACCACTGACTGACATCTCTCTCTGCTCGACATCTCCGCTTAAATAGACACTTTGGAAACAACCAGAATTGTTCTAAAAGTTCCAACGGACGTTTCTAGAATTCTAACAATACTTTAACAATTAAATCCATAAAAAACAATCAGAATTAATACAAAATCATTCACAACCAACACAAAACACATGGAAATGAAAATTAAAGGTATTACAAGTATTTACACCCAAAATTATCTACATAAACCAGTCCAAACCGTAGCAAATAGGGTATAGACATGTATTATTTTTATATTTTAAAACAATTATTTACTGAGTTATATAACCGTAAAAAATATAATATTTGTGAAAATATTAAAATTTGAAATTAAAAAAAAATATTTTAAAGCTGCAACCCAGTTCCGACGCGTTATACGCCGCCAGTTTGGCTCGCTGCACTGTGACGTCATTGCACACGACTTTATTTGCGTATTATATATTGTGTAGTGCTATATCTAAAAAAAATTATAATTAATTTCGATATGCAAGTAGGTTGGAAACCATTCCATAAATACTGTTTTGTACCTATGTGCAAAAATACGATAAGAAATGCACCTGATAAAGCATATTTTATGTCCCGCGAAATGCGAATTTAAGAAAATAGTGGTGTGTAGGTATGAGAAGACAAAGAACCTTCCGCGTGAAGATAATTTTGATGTAAGTTATGAGGAAACATAGTCCGCTCACTTCTAAAATTTATTGTTTTAGTATTCCTCTTTTTTATTTGTTGTTTGTGTTTTAATTTAACATTGAGCTGTTGATTTAAGTTTGATGAGAAGCATTGCAAATGATTGTATTTAGGATATCGAAACAGTTTGTACGTAATTATCTTTGAAGTAATCTGTGAGCGGAGTGAGAGTATTCTTTGGTGAGTCCAGAGATAAAAATGTTGGCGGTCGGAGGCATGAATTGGTGTTACTCGCTCGAACAGTAATCGAGATAATAAAAGAGATTTTTGAGTTTTTAATGATTTGTTGAATGTGTAATTTGTGAAGCAAATGATGAGTGAAATATATAGAATAGTGAAATGAAGTTCTCCTTAGTTCATTGTATGTTGTTTCGAATCATACAGACCAATTAAGTAACAGAAACTGCAAGATAACATTCCATGGGTTCTGTGGTGAGTAATATCCATCCGAGGCAAATCTAGGAATCATAATAAAGGTCAGTTTCTTACAAAGAATATAACATTTAATGTTGTAATGATAATTTTTTTTATAATACATAACAATTCGTCATCTATTCTAATCATAACTTAGTTTACAAAAGTTTAATAGGCATATTTTTCAAATCATTTCCTATTCAAAGTTAATCTGAAGCAACTACGACACTTTTAAAGCCATCAAAGGAGACAATCAGTCATTTTGAAAATGAATATATGTTGAAGGGCATATGTCTACCTGAACTCTTTACTTAAAGAGGCCATATCATTTCATGGCTGAACAGGCTGAAATGATATGTCTGTGGTACTATCGTTTCTTCAAATGTGCTTACCAAAGAAAAAATCCAAATGTCTTTTTAATACAAAATTTGGCATATATTACCAAGAGTCAGCATGGTGTAGGCGGTAAGGTGTCCATACCCAAATTTGTTAAATCGGGATTAAATCCCCGTAGTATAAGATATTATCTGCAGAAATTGTTGAGCATAAATTTTTTATTTTATTCTGTACTGAAGAGTCAAAGAAACTAGTATAGGCAAGCGTATGCAATCACAGAGATATGTAAACGCTCAGAGTACGGCGCTGCGGTCGGCAATGCCTACATAAGACAACAGGTTTCTGATCAGGCGTTGGATCGGTTACTGCTGCTCCAATGGCAGGTTATCACGATTTAAGTGAGTTTGAACGTGATGTTATAGTCGGCGCTCGAGAGATGGGACACAGCATCTTCTGGGTAGCGATGAGGTGGGGATTTTCCCGTACGACCAATTCACGAGTGCACCGTGAATATCGGGAATCTGCTAAAACATCAAATCTCCGATATCGCTGCGGCCGGAAAAAGGTCCTGCAAGAACGGGACCAACGACGACTGAAGAGAATCGTTCAACGTGACAGAAGTGCAACCCTTCCGCAAATTGCTGCGGATTTCAATGCTGGGCCATCAACAAGTGTCAGCGTGCGAACCAGTCAACGAAAAATCATCGATATGGGCTTTCGGAGCTGAAGGCCCACTCGTGTACCCTTGCTGAGTACACGACACAAAGCTTTAAACCCTTCCTGGGCCCGTCGACATCGACATTGGACTGTTGATGATTCGAGACATGTTGCCTGGTCTGACGAGTCTCGTTTCCAATTCTATTAAGCGGATGGACGTGTACGGATATGGAGACAACGTCATGAATTCATGGATCCTGCATGTCAGCAGAGGACTGTTCAAGCTAATGGAGGCTCTATAATGGTGTGGGGAGTGTGCAGTTGGAGTGACATGGGACCCCTGATAAGTTTGGATATGGCTCTAACAGGTGACAGGTACGTACGCATCCTGGCTGATCACCTGCATCCATTCATGTCTATTGTGCATTCCGACGGACTTGGGCAATTCCAGTTGGACAATGCGACACCTTACACCTCCACAATTGCTACAGAGTGGCTCCTGGATCACTCTTCTGAGTTTAAACATCTCCGCTTACCACCAAACTCCCCAGACATGAACATTATTGAGCATATCTGGGACTCCATGCAACGTGCCGTTCAGATGAGATCTCCACCCCCCCGTACCCTTACGGTTTTATTGACAGCCCTGCAGGATGTCTGGTGTCAATTTCCTCCAGCACTACGTCAGGCATTAGTCGAGTACATGCCACGTAGTGTTGTGGCACTTTTGCGTGCTCGCTGGGGGCCTACACAATATTAGGCAGGTGTACCAGTTTCTTTGGCTCTTCAGTGTATTTCAACTTCTTCTATTTCAAATCTGATTACTTCCAACAGATACAACAAATACAATTTCGTCTAATGACTTCCTAATAAGCTTCGCCAATAGCCACTGAAATTTGGTTAGGAGGCGAATTTGTTCTCGTCGCATATATTATATTATTTTCAACCAATTACAACCAACCACTTCCAGGAATTAAACATAGTGATTGTAGAAAAAATCAAAAAAAATCGATCTTCTCAATGTTACAAATTTCGTTTAAAATACCTATGATGACAAACAAGTATAAAAAAACAAACGAAAATGAAATAAAATTAAAAATTAATACCTATTTGAAATGAAAAAGCACTAAAACAATAAACTTATTAACAAAACGTGAAAAAATTATGTAAGAATGTAGACTTTCCTGTCGTATGTTTGCAGTGAAGTCCTCACGTGTGTACCTCCGGATTGTGTTGTGAAAACAGAATCCGGCGGTATACCCGTGAGAACTTCATTATTTTTTTATTTTATTTTTTCCCCACGAGCGATTATGGAGTGGAATATGAAGGCGTTATCAAGCGAGAGAACTTAGATTTTGATAGGAATACTCCGCATCTGTAAAACATTCAGATATTAAAGATACCACAACTGAACTTCCAGGATTCCACCTAAATAGAGACCAGTGGGTCAAACTAAATCGCCTAAGAACAGGCCATGCGAAATGCAACGCCATGCTGTATAAGTGGGGTCTTCAGGATTCTCCTGCATGTAACTGAGGTGCTCCTTCCCAGAGTGTGGAGCATATTACCAGGGAATGCCCTCTACGGAAGTATGATGGACCATATGAAGATGTTTTTGGAGCTACAAGTTCCGTCTTAGAATGGCTGGAAGAATTGGACATCAGCTTGTGAACGCTACCAACGTTCTTGTCATTGTATATATTTATTATTGTATTAGTTGCTTGCCATACGACAAATAAAAAAAATAACTTCGGCCATCGAGACCTGGGTTTTCCATGGATTTCCATGGATTTCCCAGATCACTCCAGGCGAATGCAAGGATGTGGCCTAAAAATAACGAATGGGCGCCTCCTGCCATATCCCGTACATCCCTTCCTACGTACAAATGGTTACATATTAGGATTGGTGAAATGCACCATCCGCCATCCACATTTAGTGAATCGCGGAGTAATAATAATAATAATAATAGAAAAGGTTAATGAAATTCTTTGCTCACCTTTGAGGGGTTACTAGAAAATCGATTGACAAAAAAGATAATAGATTATGTAACTTCATTTTAAAATCAATCACCTTGGCTGAATGAAATTGGGAAGGATCTTAAAATTGCAAACATAGGAGCAACAGACATCTTAGAAAGAGGCACCTTCAGACACAAAGTAGACAAACGGGAAGTTATAACTGAGCAACCAAAACAAAAACCATACAGACCAAAGTGGTCGGAAGAACAAAAACAAGTTTTCTCGGAAAGAATGAAAGCCTATTGAAACAACAAGAAGAACTCAAAGAAAATTTGATTGGGTCATTTGCTTTACGTCTTCCAGTTATTGGAAGAATTCACCAAAAATAATAATATTAATAACATAACGCAGCAGAAAAACACACACACACACAAAGAAAATTGGTTCGTCGTGCACTGAGCTGTCCTGGAACAACTCAGACCTGTTTCCAAGCGACTTCCCTGTGTTTGTGCCACTCAAGGAAGCCCCTGGTGAACAGCGCTTCACAACAAATGAGCCAGTTCAGCTGTCCCTGTGCAATTGGTTTGGCAAACGTCCCCAAACATTCTACGATTCCAGAATTAAAAAATTACCCACCATTTTAATAAGTGTGTAGAAGAGAAAATAAGGGAAAAATAAGATAAATGTAAATTAGAATTTGTTTTGAAAAAAAAAAAGTATATTTTTGTTGTAAATGGCCCGTTTACATTTTATGGAATATTTCTTGCCGACTACAGTGTTAATTCGAGCTGCCGAGGCCGTAGCGAGGCGTCTTTGTGAGTCTGTCCGCAGGGCTGGGCTGTGCCCTCCCTCTTTGCCGCATTTCTGCGGTGTGGAGAGCTCTGCCGCCCTTCTGGTCTGCACAATGGGCGCAGCACTCAGCCGCCAAGGCGAGCGTGAAAGCGGGACTGCCCGCCACCCAGGGCTACCAACTCCGCCAACCGCCGCAATTAATATCGGCGGTGCGGCGCAGTAAGTAGGACACAGTACAGCGGCATTAAGCGTCTCTCTCAATCGCACTGCACTGCAAAACACCACGCAACCATTCCCGCAAAAACAGCTGCAACTCCACAGCTCTAATAAAAAGCAAACTTGGTCATCCTGTATGTAACGCTCTGACGTCATCGTCCGACATTCGCTGGCAGCCTAACAGCGGCCAGAGATATTACAGTAACGCTGTTACAGTAATATAAGATGGCCGGTCACCTAATTACATTTATGTAATCGTTAAATATGTTTTAAATCGCAAGCCAATCCTAAAAAAAAGAATATATTTTCTTTAATTCCACATATTAATTATTAGTTACTTTCTGTATAACACAAATCCATCAATGTAGGTGTTTTCAGTACACTCTCTGTCCATAGATATCGCTGTTTCATACCAATGTTCGCAAGTTATTTTTTGTTAGACTTATATTTTAACACAATATAATATATGTTATGTAAGAAATTAAAGCTATATGCGAAACATAATCGCTAACGGTCCAATAAGGGCGTTCCGAGAATTAATTGTCCTTTTGATCAGAAATTTGGAACACGCTTTCCTGAGGACATACTTTTCGATAAAAATTGCGTATTAAAGAAAAAAAAAAAAAAAAAAAAAAAAAAAAAGTAACTTAGAAGACAACACGATACTTACCCTCTGTGATAGTGATAGCATTACAGGTGGCTTCCATTTTTTAACACATCTTTGCCGCCAACTATAGAATGTGCAGCAACGACTGTAAGATCACTGGAATGTTTTCGTAATACATATAAATAGATTCTTATATCTTAAGTAATAACATAAATTTCTTGCTTAATAACTTGTATGTAACTACCCACATTTCGAGCCATCTTTCTTAGTCGTATCTCAAAATTGAAGTGTTTAGACTGAAATGTGGTCTGGACCAGAAAGAAATATTTCGCTAAGCCACAAGGAAATGCAGGCTGGACATGCACAATGGGTGCTTTGTTTTCGGTAGTAGTTTATATGGCGATACACCTCATCACCAACCTGGAACTCATTAATTACTAAACAATAATTGAATTCTTCATGCACTGTGTTGTTGCTGGAACAATCTGGTCCAGGCTGCATTTCAACCTAACCACAATCTATACTGATATTGCCGCTACAAAATCAAATAATGCAGATACGCTTAAACACATTCAGTGCAACGCTAACTACATTTTGGGTAAATGACAACATTGCCTCTTCCAGGATTCCAAGTAGCATAAATTATAACAATTGATTTCGTAATATACATTCAGTTTGAACTGCAGCAGGACCAAAACATTCGCAATAGTACATTCACTGTATCGTGATGAAAACATTACTCTTGTTTTCTTCGTAGCGGCTGGTTAAGTTCAAATACGGCCTGGGCCAGATTAAAAACGTCATCAAAGCATAATTAAATATAGATAAAGCTGATTTTCCAATATCTCGAAAACTACCGGTAAGCGCTATATCACAATTTTTTTTCTTTACTTTCGAATCGTCTCCTCCAGTTTGATAAGAATGCACTGTCAAACTGCGGCGACACGGTTATCATGGTACGTAATAAATCCTTAATACCGACATTAAGTACAAAGTTGATTACAGTAAACATAAAAAAATTGTTACACTTATTGAAGAGTTAATATAATACGTAGTGGTTTGAGTAATGAATTCAGTGCATTTAAATTTATCAAAATTCAGTAAACCCAAGTAAATATAACCAAAGAAAAATAAAATATAAACAAACCAAAGATTAGTATCTTCATCTTATGTAAACTCCTTCAAACGCATGATGTTTACAATAAATTAAACTACGTATTAATAATGCTTATTACGTTTGATTCACGGTTTCCGTTTAATTACCGCATTCCAGAAAATTGAAAAACTTAATATTCGATAAGTTAAGTTGTGTGATCTTTTGTCAGTTCTTAGTGAAAGGAGTGACCATATCAAATACAGTGTGATCTTTGGCCCATAGGTTTCCGTCTCGAAATGATTTCAGTTACTTGCTCCGTTCCTCGATAGATATAAATGATTAACTCTTTACGCAGATTTTGATCCGGACCATTAACTCAAAATACTTGAAAACACCATCCAAACGGATGCGGTAGGGTTTCGCAATACCTGCTCGTATTCGTTAGGCACACGCTGCTTGCTTACAAATTTATAATAGTACTACAGTAAGCCCGTCACTGTTTTTCGCGCATCGTCACGGGTCCAGAATAGTTCCAGTTTTTACGATGAAAGATTATGACAGGTTGATCTGATCTGGCCAAATATAAGCTTGACCTGAGTTTCAGCCTTAGGATGAATAAAATCTCTTGAGCTTGAAGAACTCAGAAGCATTAATAGAGGTAGGTATTAAACACGGACAGGAACGATCGCGCTATCGTGTAACTGTTTCAAAGGTCATACACTCGAACTTGCTTAAATACGAACTTGTATTTGACCCTTAATGTTGAATCTACAAAATTAAAAAAAAATAAGTCCTGTTTACTTTGAAAGCATCACGTTCTTTATTATTAAGACTGGGATAACACTAATAATGTAAACATTGGTCATAGTATCTGTGATGGCCAGAGAACTTCCATATTATGAAACAGTTGAGCAACTCCGCAGAAATAAGTTGTCACAATAGTCCATTCGGTGACACATTTGGTCTGATGCCCATTTAAAATATCCTAATAACTCACATTCAGCGAACATTAATGAAAAACAATAACGAAAGTGGCCAGTAAAATGACTAAAAAGCAAATAAACCGTAATGCATAAATTTTGGTCAAGCAACAACATTAGTGAAAGTTGTAATAAAACTGAAATATATCCTAAGCCGAAATCACAATTGGCGTTCGTGGTTACAGCAGAGACTACGAGTAATTTAACTTTAAGTTTTTTAAGTTGTTTTAATTAGAAACATGTCACTGAATAGCAGATCCACGTTTTTTCAGCCACAAAATTTTTTTTTTTTTTTAAACTATAAAACTCTATAAAAAGCAAACTTTATGAATGTATTATGCCAATTAATTTGGTAGCAGTTGTTTTGTTATTATATCATAGACATGACCACGAATTTCTTCTAGTGGTATCTCTGGTCGCTGTTTTGTGAGCGAAGGTTGACACGTGACACCGTCCTCCAGCCAATAGCTACCGAGGTGAGTGAATGACCTTACGAGAATATACCTTCCAGCAGCGCTACTCCATCTTCCCCAACATCCGCCTCAGATGCCATATCACAAAATATTTCACACAAATCAACTCAATATTCCGTTGTTGTACAGAAAAGAAAAAAATGATAAAGCACTCAAACAATCAAAAAGAATACACAGATAAACATTAGCACAAAAAAATAAATCTCTGCTTCCACATAAAATTTGGAAATATACCAATGCAAGAATGATGTTAAAATCTGAATAACACAAGCGAAAAAAGCCTTCTTGAAAAACAGAAAATTTTATTTGCAAACATTTACCAACTAGAAAAAAATAATAATTATGGAGGTATGGATGGGATAAAGGAGGTGAGCACACTGTAACAAGAAAAACTGAAATATTGTCTCGTCTGATGGCCCACTCCTGATCATATTACTAATCATTCCAACCTACAAATTTCAGTAATAAAATTTACTAGTCTGTTGTTCCTCAAACGTTCTGTTTTATTTAGCTTTTATTGTGCACATTACATACAGTAAGCGCTTGCTTTTACTACCGTTTCTAGTATATGGTAATTTTCTAAATATCCACTAACTTTTTAAAGCCTTTTCTGTAGCACAGCTCTTGAAATATTGCCTCGCCTGGTTCCGGCGTCCTCAAAGGCGGGAGTTGGCAGTCGCTCTGGTCTCGGCTTTACAAATGACCGCCATCACAGGCGGCGTCCCCGCGAAATGACGCCAATTACTGCGCTCTCGATTAAAATGGCTGTCGTCTCGGAATGCAATCCCTCCAGAGACAGCTAATGAAGCGGCCGACAGCAGTTTATAGGCCGCAGTAAGGCCGCCGCCATTCCAGCCAAACTACCTGACACACAGTAGCAGACAGGCGTCCTATCGCCGGTCGCCATATGAGACTCTATTCGTATGATAACTGCTCACTGAGTCCAGTTAGCTGCATGTTCCCTGTGCACGCCACGGAACGTCCTGAAGTAGCTCATATCAACAAAATAAAGCCCGTGAAAACTGCTGGTCCAGAAGGTGTAATAAGCAACGAAATTAGAGCAGAAGAAACGAATCACAACATTGCTTACGTAGAAAGATATCGCTTTTGGCGATGTTAAGACAAGGCAGGCACATAATTTCCATTCTACTTATAATAGATGTAGAAAAGCACAAAAACAGTGTTGCACAACGGTTTAACAATCTATAACAAATTACAAGAAGAAATGGAAAGGACCAGAACTGTTGCAAGTTTCAGAGAAAAACTGGAGAGACATTTTGTTGTAAAGGTTTCACTGATTTCTTATTTTCCCCTCTCTCTTTTGGTAATGTGATGTATCAATTGTAATGTAACTACATTAGCCATGCGCTATTTGAACATAAATAAATAAATACTTCAAGCGATACATTGAATATATTGTGCTACAAATACCACTTATAGTCAAACCGAGCGTGGTGGTGTAACGGATAGCGTTCTCGCCTCGCATTCGGGAGGACGGCGGTTCGAATCCCCGTCCGGGAATCCAGATTTGGGTTTTCCATGGTTTCCCCAAATCACTCCAGGCAAATGCGGGGATGCTTCCTTCAAAAGGCCATGGCCGAATTCCTTCCCATTCCTTGCCCCCATCCTTACCCCTCATCCTTTACCGTCTCTAAAGACCTCGATGTTAAAAAGAGACGTAAAGCAGTTACAAAAAAGAAATATATATATACTCAAAATTATTGGATGTCTGAGAAAGATAACGAAATGTTCAGAAAATATAGTAATAATTCATCAAAAATTCACTGATTCATAGTAGGGTACTGGTACAGAATAATAAAAGAAAATAATCAAATACGGATGGATTAATAAACAGATATTAAATGAACTTTGCTTAGTCGTTTAGTACCGAGAGGCAAATGCTTTAAAAAAACATGCTCGGAATTTTCAGCATCCCGTCAGTTTTTTTTTTTTTTTACTGCTTATCGTCTCTCTAACAGCGAGGTCTTTAGAGAGGGGAAAGGATGGGGGACAAGGAATGGGAAGGAATTCGGCCATGGCCTCTTGAAGGAAGCATCCCGGCATTTACCTGGAGTGATTTGGGAAACCATAGAAAACCCAAATTTCGATGCCCGGACGGGGATTCGAACAGCCGTCTTCCCGAATACGAGGCCAGAACGCTAGCCTTTACACCACCACGCTCGGTGCGCATCCCCTCAGATTAATTTATAACCTATAGATATTATTTCCTAATCACCCTACTGTACTATAGACAGCAAAATTTCATCTGAGAATATAAAGCACATCATAAGCGCTTGGTTTCAACGTTTCACTGTAGGTTCGTCCACCACATGTTCAAAAAGGCCCACATTTTAGATACTGCATTACCTATTAAGATCGCACGAAAGTATCATATTTTCATCTAGTGGATGTAACTTTCATTCTTATATTAAAAAACCCGTATTACATGCGAAACATTTAATGAAGCCACACATTGGGAGCGCCTTAGATTCCGCAGGAATTGTGCATTTCAACGAGCTATTTTTTCTTTCTTTTGGTCTTTACCTCTAGATGACGTCGAGTTAATTAGAGGCGGAAAAGGACTGGAGGCAAGGAGGTACACATCCTCACAAGCTGCGAAGATTATTATTATAAGAATATTTTGTTACTAAGTAAATATAATTCTGTATATTAACTTCGGACATTTGAGTTTCAACGTTGGAGAACGTCAAGCCAGACCAAAGACGATATCTGGGTAGGAGTAGGTGTTGATAAAAGAATGGATTGAGAAGCGTGAATAAAAAAGACGTTCTCGGGAGGAACGGAAAATTGTAATTTAATATTCGAGAAGATTAGCCCGAGGGCGGAGGAGAGATGTGTAGTAGTATTAATGAAGTGCAACCATTGTCTTCAGATAGAATAATGTTTGTGAACAGGATACTAAAAGACAAGCGGATAGTAATTGTTATTGTCAAAGTAAAATAAACTATTGGGTTGATGTTAAATAATTGATTTCATTTAAATGATAATTTACTTTCAGCCATGGTATTAAGCCCAGTAATGCATATATAGGATAAATAAAGATACTATACTACCGATCCAATACTGTAAATTGTAAAAATATAATTGTGTTTATTTATAAATAACGAGAAAACCTTATGAACTGGAAGGAATTCGGCCATGGTCTTTTGAAAAAACCATCCTAGCATTCGACTGAAGTGATTTCACTAAACCGTGGAAAACCGAAATCTGTGTAGCCGGACGGGGATTCAAACCAGCGTCCTCTCGAATGCAAGGACAGAGCTTTACCGCTCACCCACCACGCATCACGTCACTGCGGTGCCCGCCGAGACGCCAGGAAGACACGCAATGGCGCATGTGCCAGCCGGCTCGGGCAGAGCAGTTTACCCGAATGGATGTTTCCGTTATAGTTGTAACGAAAGTCATCTATGCGGATGCAGATAATCAGTGCTTGACATTAGCGAATATAGATTGTGACGCATCTGTATATACTATATATGTTATGTATAGGTCTTTTTAAAGTTATATGTATAATTATGTTATATTGTAAAGCTGCGTATCCACTACGCGCGGCAAACTCTCGAACATTGGCTCGCGCGGCAGCCGCGCATAATGGATACGCTGTTGCCACGCGAGCCAGCTCGAACATTAGCGCGGTCGAACATGCCGCGCTGCGAGCCACTCTCTGTCGGTCTCTAGGCGCGCGGCAAAGGACCCCCACTAATTGGCTCGAGCACAGTTGGGACGGCGGTGTCTTCCTTCGAGTTGGCTCGCGCGGCACAGCAACAGTTTACTGCCATGAACAACGAAAAGTGTCGATTTCTAATACAGCTGTATGGTGCGAAAGAATTTTTGTGGAATAGTAAATGTGCAGATTACCACAACAGAACGCTGAGGGACGATGCATGGAAGGAGATAAGTTCAGCAAATGGGCTTACCCGTTTCCGACTTAAAGAAGAAGATGACTACGCTTCTGGCATCATACAGATATAAACATATTGCAGGCTAGTATATGAGTTTCCAGTTGCTAGAAATCTTAAAGTTATTGCTAGTCTTTCGGTAACTGAAATCGCATCTCGAAACTTAGTGTTCACTTTATTCACACTCGGCTCAATCAATGATTTTAAGAACTCGAATTCTACAATAGTCATTCTTGTGAAATTTTTTATTGTATCTTCAATGGCTTCATTTCTCATATCTTCCATTAGTATCACACTATATTGCATTCTATTGACGTACAATTTCCTCATCCACCAACGCATTTTTCTTTTAGATTTCTTGTGTATTATGTGATGCATCACAATGAAGGCGGCAGCTGCTCGTGAACGTGAATACTGACTGTGCCTGCGTTGCTTGCCGCGCAGCTCTGGCTGGGTTGCGTTGCCGCGCGCGGCAGCCGCGCTCGTCAACAGAAACACACGAACACTGGCTCGCGCGGCGATACCTGGCACCAAGCCAGGTATCGCCGCGCGAGCCAGTGTTCGTGGGTTTGCCGCGCGTAGTGGATACCCAGCTTAATAGGTTTCACGTTTGGAGTAATTTGTTTGGAATGTATGTACTTTAATATTGTCTGTGCTCGCCTCAAGAGGCACGCAGCAGAGCCGGTGGGTGCAGGTAACAAAAAATAACAGCGGTGAAACACAGCTGCGACCCTGCCTGCAGCAAGAGTCGGCGGCACACCTGAAAATTACTGTACTGTCGATATCTAAAAATAATCGGCCTTCAACAGGTACTACAAATGAAGATGTATAACTGAATAAAATGTTCTTCAACCATTCGTGGCATAACAGCTGAATTTGTTTGGCCCAAAATGTGAGAAACACCAAAGCGAACCATAAAATCAACCAACAAACCCCTTACAAGATGTATTGCGGAACCGGATGAGGAGGAGGAAAAATTTATTTATAACCATTTATATTTTAATATTCTATCAAAAATAAACTTCAAATAAAAATAACTATAATTTTTGTCCCAAATTCAACATTTTTTCATAAGGGACCGTGCACAAACTACGTGGCTGGGTCCAGGGGCGGGAGGGGGGGGGGAAGCGGTAGGCTGGAAGGCTACGCTAGACTACGTGGGGGGGGGGGGGGGGTTCCAAACCAGGCCACCTTTCCTTTCATAAATTTTTTCACAGTTAAAATGAGGAATATAACACACAACAGCATGTGGATATTTATTTCCCTCAGTTAATTATATCCGTAAGTAATTTACAATAGTCTGACAAGAGAAAACACTACAAAATGTCTTCTGGAATCAAAAGGGAAAAAAGCTACGTGCTACGTGGGGGGAGGGGGGTAGAGGCAAAAGCCACCTAGGGCTACGTAGGGGGGGAGGGGGGGGTTCATAGGAGGCCAAAATGGAGCTTCGTGGTTTATGTACGCTCCGTAAGAATACTCTATTTCTATATAATAGTGCCATATTGATTTATTATTTGCTACCTATTTCATTATAAAATGTGGGAAGATTTAACAAGTGAAGTAAATTGTTTACCTAACTACAAACGCGTCTACAGAACTGTCTTTGTCATATGAACATTGCGAATTTCGCGGCTCGACTAATTCAAGTGTTAAACACAAGGCCACGGCACCGCACATCTCCGTGCCTATAATGATCCGATAAAGGACTCTTGATGGACCGTGAATAGGGTTGGAGGGCTCCATGCAGGACGTGTTGGTCTCCCATATAACCAGCTCGAGTCAGTGCAGTTCAACAAGCTATGGCTATTGGAGGAAACATCCTACGAGTGTGCGACAAGCACACATGGTGTGCCGCGAGAAAGTGCGAGTGGAAAGGACTGCTTGGAACACTTTGTTGGACCCCTTCTAGCAGCGTGATTGGGTGAGCGCATTCTACGGTAGTTACAATCGGATGTCCTGTAGTTTGGGCCGTGAATAAGCTGCTTTACTTTACATTCAAGTTCAAACTTGTAAATTCGTCGCTTAGGTAATAGCACCGTCCAGTTTGTAGTGTTCCATTGACACATATATTATGACACTACACCTTGCACCATTTATTGGTGAGAGCGGTAAATGTCCGCTAAAAACTTGCATTCATGATGAGAGCTGGGCGCCAGGAATTACTTCCACATGAAATTAATAAATGTTTTCCCTGCAATAATTATTTTAATAATAACAATGCAAGTAGCTAATTATATCCATTAAGCATTGGAAATGGGAGATTTCAAATAATGAAAACGGCAATCTACCATTAATTACATTATATTTTATTATGTGCAAAGAAAAGTTACTTTATACACAAAATTATTATGATAATGACATTGGAACGAATGCAAAAAAAGAAAAAAAAAGAAATGAAATTAAATACAAGTTGGGCACGTAGAAGAGGGATAGCAGACCAGTAGGAGGAGATTGTCTTAGCTGGCGCACCCGCCAGGAGGCAGCACGGTCGCGTGACGTCACAACATGGCCGCCCCCGTTTGGGGCGACCAAGATGGCCGCCCCCCGTTTGGGCGACCAAGATGGCCGCCGTTAGTTCCTCGACCACCCGCCCAGATGGCACCATCTCCCAGGGGCTTAATTTCTTTGCCGTTAGTTCATTTGGTGGCGGCTAGATGGCGTTCGGTGGCAGTATTTCCGGCGCGCTCTGCGAAATGTGTACACTGTTTCAACGACTGTTTGCTTATCCACTAAGCGTGACGAAATATGTATTCCTAGCGTCCTGTTAAGCAAGCACTGACCATCTTGGCTACTATCGACACACAGTAAAATATTTTCTTCGGTACTTAAGCGTAAATCATTGCAATTTTACTAAAAACAAAAAAAGTCCACATTAAAACGACCTCGGCAGTGTTGGGGCTAGGTCGCCGGTTCGAGTCCGGCCGCGGTGTTTAAGTGTTTTGTGAAAAAGCCGCAAAGTTACATAATTTCCACGCCTCGAAAAGCATAAATGTTTCCTTTTAACGGGAAAAAAAGTCATAAACTCCAGATATAAATTCTATGTGTACCTGTTTTCATGAAATTATTTAGCGTTCTGGCCTTGCATTCGGGAGGACGGCGGTTCCGGGGCATCCAGATTTGGGTTTTCCATGGTTTCCAAAATCACTCCAGGCAAATGCCGGGATGCTTCCTTTAAAAGACCATGGCCGAATTCCTTGCCCCCCTTCCTTTCCCGTCTCTAAAGACTTCGAGTCCGGCCGCGGTGTTTAAGTGTTTTGTGGAAAAGCCGCAAAGTTACGTAATTTCCACGCCTCGAAAAGCATAAATGTTTCCTTTTAACGGGAAAAAAAGCGTCATAAACTCCAGATATAAATTCTATGTGTACCTGTTTTCATGAAATTATTTAGCGTTCTTGCCTCTCATTCGGGAGGACGGAGGTTCCAGGCATCCATGGTTTCCCAAAATCACTCCAAGTGAATGCCGGGGATGCTACCTTCAAAAGGCCATGGCCGAATTCCTTCCCATCCTTTCCCGTCTCTAAAGACCTCGCTGTTAACATAAATTCCGTTCATCGAAGCAGGCAGACATTAAAAATTAATTCACCGACGAAGAGACGGGAAACAAACTCACTTTTTCATTATGAACAATATAATATAACTCACGAGTGTCACCTACAGTCCGTGTATTTTAAAGGATGTATTAAATTAGGGGTATTTATATTTTTATTTATATTTCTCGTGTCCAGGACATAACAAGTTGAAAAAACAAATAACATTAATTAATTAATATTAACTATAAACACAATTATATAGAATGTGACCAGAATTCCGCAATCTTGATGGCCTTCTCGTTTGCCCTGTAAAGGTCGTCGATATTGCAGGTTTCAGGGAGATTCCTGCATATCAGAAGATGTTGTGGGTTCTGAAGCTCACCACATTCACATAGATCGTTGTCATTAGTGTACCCCCATTTTTTAAATATTATATTTACATCGGGACACTTCAGTTCTTAGTCTGTTTAGAGCCTTCCATATAGCATATGGCTGATTACATCCCGCAGCCGGTGCCTCTTTGATGTTCCTCCACCAGGACAAATTTCAAAATTAGGGGTAATGAAATTGTGTGTCTCCAAGTGAATGCCGGGGATGCTACCTTCAAAAGGCCATGACCGAATTCATTCCCATTCCTTTCCCGTCTCTAAAGACCACGTTGTTAGAGAGACGTTAAAAAAAAGTACCTGTTTTAGCGTTCTGACCTTGTATTCGAGAGGACGGCGTTTCCGGTCATCCAGATTTGGGTTTTCCATGGTTTCCCCAAATCACTCCAGGTGAATGCCGGGATGCTTCCTTCAAAAGGACATGGCCGAATTCCTTCCCATTCCTTGCTCCCCATCCTTTCCCCATCTCAAAAGGCCAGGTTGTTAGAGAGACGTTAAAAAGTTTAAAAAATGAAATTATTGTGATAAAGTATAGCAATACCACACATACGTTATTCCTTTCAAAATTCGTAGCCTCAAAAACCCATCAATGGTGAAATCCTTTCATTGAAACCGAGAGACATTCACCGATGAAGGTAGGGAAAACCATAAAAAAATTCCGTTCATCGAAGCAGGCAGACATTAAAAATTAATACACCGACGAAGAGACGGGAAACAAACTCAATTAGTCACATCATGTTGGATTCGTTATAAACAATTTAATATAGCTCGCGAGTGTCACCTACATTCCGTGTATTTTAAAGGATGTATTAAATTATGTGTAATGAAACACAGACACTTTTTGGACTCAAAGAGGCATTGAAGGGGTTTACTGATGGATGTAAGTATAACCTCGATTGGTTGAGAGCCTCTAAACTAAAGCAAAGTTGTCGATTTGAAAACCAGGCTCGTAATTGTTGCCATCCAGGTCAAACCTTTGTCGTTTGTCTATCCAGGCCAATCTATGTATCAATTCTGTTATGCTTTCGTAAGCAATCACAAATTGAGTGTCCTTAGCTGTACTTTGTCTAAAATTCCAATAAATCCCTTGTGACACATCAGTGATTGACACCTTTAACTGTATTTTACAGTACAGCACTTATGTTCCAGGAACGAAATACCGTCTGTTAATCTTACTAATTTCACACCTGTGGAATCTAAGTACGCCAGTCCTATGTGATAAAAAAAATCGAGTCACGCTAAGCACAGAACATGCCTGAGACCATCGCCTGTGACCAAGGTGGAGATATAGAAGATTTACACACTCCCTTATAGAAGAAATCCAGTGCACTATTCCTAATTCTTTCACCAAGATCCACCTCTAGCCTCATCGCCAACATACCCACAACACTTCCCCAAACTTCATTCTGTTTTCCAATGATTCCCACTCCAATCCCTGATCAGTTACCTTTTTTTCGTGCGTTAAAGTAAACCAAAAATTCGCAGAGTCTTCTGCTAATCAGTAGCCAGGTACCAAAATGTCCATTTAAGGTCGTTCTACTGCAGTTTTCCAGGAAAATTCTCCCCTTTTCCAGGAAATTATTTTTCAATAAATCAGGACCCAGGGGAGTTCTCCATTCGGTTTAAAATGTTCCCATCTAACGCCAACCTTCGGATTCAGGACCAAGTGTGACATTTGTTTATAATTGCATGCTTCATCCAACTAACCACGATAAAAGTGACATAATGCCGTTAGCTAACTTGGTCATCAAACAGACATCATAACCCACATTTTCATAGAAGACCCCCACACATCGACAAGTATCCATAGGTGCAGACACTAGTTCTATTGCGCCGAAGATAGTACCCACGCTTGAATTGTCGTAAATTGTTAGATCAAAGTGGGTGTTTGGATATTTTATCCACTCAGGCCTCATCATCTAAAGTCTAATGCCAGATTGTGGTCATTGCCAACTTAGGCTCCATACACCACTCAGAATTATTCCTCCAATATCCATTCTAACAGCATTATACACCACATACAGCCCCTGACACTCTTCCAATCTCCCAATGACATCCAGTCCAGTTCCTTTATTAAGGCACTTGTTGAATATTTTCCACTAATAAATCTTGCTGCCATATTTTGCACCTTGCATTTGATGTACTAAAAATTTGGACTCCATACTACACTATTTACAAACAATGGTCTGATTGTGGGTTTGTATCCAAGTCCTTCGCTTCTCTGGTACATTCCCTCATCACCCTCTCTGTTAAATGATTTTTATGTAGTGAAAAACGTGAGAAACACAATTCGTATGCCAACACAACCGGCAGTAAACTGTAAAGAGTACAGTCAAATGGGAGATTGCCTAAGCCCTGAAGCAATGGTTAGAAGCACACGTTGATGGTGAGCATAATTCTATAACCATATAACCGAGCGTGGTGGTGTAACGGATAGCGTTCTGGCCTCGCATTCGGGAGGACGGCGGTTCGAATCCCCGTCCGGGCATCCAGATTTCGGTTTTCCATGGTTTCCCCAAATCACTCCAGGTGAATGCCGGGATGCTTCCTTCAAAAGGCCATGGCCGAATTCCTTCCCATTCCTTGCCCCCATCCTTTCCCGTCTCTAAAGACCACGTTGTTAAAAAGGGACGTTAAACTGTTACAAAAAAAAAAAAATATAACCATATATTTTAGACTCAAATTAACAGAGGAAGTAGACACACGCACACACTTGTACATACATACAGCGAGGTCGACAGAACTAACAGCAAGCATCATGGAAACGATGAAGTGGGGGCAGAATTGTCGTTACCACTGATTAACTGGACAGAACTATCGTTACCAAAATCATCAGACAGACGAGGTATCACCATACTTACGCTTACATGCACAAAGAGAGACGCAGATACACATGTCCAAGACTACAGAGAGTTCAACACAACTACCGGTACCAATCATGGAAACAAAAAAGTGGTGTAGTACTCTCTTGCATCATGACTGGCTGAAAAACAGAAGTCTCCTTACATATCATCAGCCTGGCGAGATAGAAGGTGTGCAAAAGATGGCATGTTTTCACAATAAACCTAAGTGTTTATACCATAAATAGTGTTCATCACGCCCAGTTGATTACATTTACCATCAACACGTCTCTCCCACACCGCAACCATTTCTACCATTCAGTAAAAAAAAGTGACGCAGGTACCATGAGTTGCAATAGACACTTGACCATCAGGTCGCACCCACAAATCCATACATCTCAATACACTAGCACAAACAAACATAAGTGGAGGGACAGCAAAATCATTCGTCCAGACAGACGTGTTTATAGAAAGTATCACCATATTTACGCATACAGACACAGAGAGAGACGCATATTTCCATGCCTTCAGCAAGCTAGACACAACAACCAGCCCAATCATGGCGACGAAAAAGTGGGGTAGAACCCCCATGACTCATAACTGACCAAAAAATCATCAGTAACATATGTTCCAGGTACCATACTCTTCACATCAGCATCATCTCATTTATCTCACACTATAGACCTCACTATCATCCAGTATCATGTGTGCTAGGTACAAAACTGTTTATATCAGCACCACCACGTGTATCCCACACCTAAGCCTTTTCTGCCATTCAGTAACATGTACCACGCGTAGCAGTAGACATCTGGTCATCAGACAGATATCATAACTCCCATATTCATACTAGGTCTCAACCAAAAATCTGTACGTCACCTCACACAAGCAAGGTATCACCACATTTACGAAAAAAACACACAGAGATAGAGACGCATACACACGTTCATTTCCAGGCCTACAGCGATCTCGACTCAACAACTAGCCCAATCATGGCAACGAAAAAGTGGAACAGAACACCCATGACTGGCCAAAAATCATAGAAAGACACACATACATACACACTAACATGTCAATGCATTCAAACAATTCCATTCATCACCACACATAACTGGAGGAAAAACTGAAGAGTTACAGGATGTGTGAAGTTTGAAATCACAGCCACATCTCTCCCACACCGCAACCCTTTCTGTCATTTAGTAACATGTGACCCAGGTACCATGAGTTACAATAGACACTTGTCTATCAGACAGATATCATAACCTCCATATTCATACTAGGTCTCACCCACAAACCCATACGTCTCCACACAAGCACAAACATATGGGAGGAACAGCAATTCATACGTCCAGATAAATGAGTTTAAGGAAGGTATCACCATACTTACGCACACAGACACATATATCCATGCCTACAGCGAGCTCAACACAACAACGAGCCCAATCATGGAAAAGAAAAAGTGGGACAGAACCCCCATGGCTCAAGACTGACGAAAAAAAATCCTCATTAACATGTGTTCCAAGTAACAAACTCCTCACATCAAAATCATATCATTTAACTCACACTACAGACCTCTCTGCCATTCAGTATCGTTGGTAATATGTACAAATCTGTTCACATGATCATCACCACCTCTATCCCACGCCACAAGCCTTTTCTGCTATTCAGTAATATTTGCCCCACGTACCACGAGTATCAGTAGTCACATGGTCATCAGACAAATATCATAACTCCCATACTCATACTAGACCTCACACACAAACATAACTGACCGAAAAACCATCAGACAGACGTTCGAGTGTGTGCAAAGGATGACATGTTTTTGCCATACACCTCAGTACTTATCACATTATCAATTAATTACATCAACACATAGGTAGCCAGTCATTGTGAAATCTCAAAGTCGAATATAATCCTATCGTGATAGACACACAGCCACATAGAAAGACACACACTCACATGTCCATGCATACACACAAATGACTGAACACCCTAGGTCGAGACTGAATAGTTACAGGATGTGCTCAATATTTCATTTCTTTGCCACAAACCTCGGTGCTCATCATACCCAAATGATTACATCTACATAGGTGGCCACTGATGGAAACATCTCAAGTAGACTCCTACCACCATAATTACACACATAACCACACAGGAACAAGTACACACACACATATGTCCATGCATATACCACAATTTCATAAGTTACCACATACATACAAGTAACTGCAGGAAAGGGACCCGACACACGACGTCCACACTAAGGTGTTACATGATAGGCAGATGATAGCATGTCTTTACAATACATCTCAGTGCTCACCACACATACTTGATTTTTAATGTGCCATCAGTATAGCTGGTGGCTGGAACTAAGCTCTTGGCAATGTTTGGTCAAAAGTCATTTGTTAATAGCAGCTCATCAAAGACAAATTTTGGGTCAACCTGCCCAGGCGGGCGCGGCGGGAGGTGGGCCACCCTTCCCCACTGCGGACCGAAATACCGCTAATCGCCGGTCTAAAAGCGCGGACCGCGTTGGTTTACCGGAGTTTCCCGACCGGGACCTATTACCGGTAACCGCATTTTTAGGACCGGACTGAAGACCGGAATTTCATTGCGCTAGTAAGCGGTTATATGCGCCGGTATACCGACCTACATGATGTACGCGTCCGCTGTGAGGAAGGGTGGCCCACCTCCCGCCGCGCCCGCCCGGGCAGGTTGACCCAAAATTTGTCTTTGATGAGCTGCTATTAACAAATGACTTTTGGCCAAACATTGCCAAGAGCTTAGTTCCAGCCACCAGCTATACTGATGGCACATTAAAAATCAAGTATGTGTGGTGAGCACTGAGATGTATTGTAAAGACATGCCTATCATCTGCCTATCATGTAACACCTTAGTGTGGACGTCGTGTGTCGGGTCCCTTTCCTGCAGTTACTTGTATGTATGTGGTAACTTATGAAATTGTGGTATATGCATGGACATATGTGTGTGTGTACTTGTTCCTGTGTGGTTATGTGTGTAATTATGGTGGTAGGAGTCTACTTGAGATGTTTCCATCAGTGGCCACCTATGTAGATGTAATCATTTGGGTATGATGAGCACCGAGGTTTGTGGCAAAGAAATGAAATATTTCGCACATCCTGTAACTATTCAGTCTCGACCTAGGGTGTTCAGTCATCTGTGTGTATGCATGGACATGTGAGTGTATGTCTTTCTATGTGGCTGTGTGTCTATCACGATAGGATTATATTCGACTTTGAGATTTCACAATGACTGGCTACCTATGTGTTGATGTAATTAATTGATAATGTGATAAGTACTGAGGTGTATGGCAAAAACATGTCATCCTTTGCACACACTCTAACGTCTGTCTGATGGTTTTTTGGTCAGTTATGTTTGTGTGTGAGGTCTAGTATGAGTATGGGAGTTATGATATTTGTCTGATGACCATGTGACTACTGATACTCGTGGTACGTGGGGCAAATATTACTGAATAGCAGAAAAGGCTTGTGGCGTGGGATAGAGGTGGTGCTGATCATGTGAACAGATTTGTACATATTACCAAGCGATACTGAATGGCAGAGAGGTCTGTAGTGTGAGTTAAATGATAATGATTTTGATGTGAGGAGTTTGTTACTTGGAACACATGTTAATGAGGATTTTTTTCGTCAGTCTTGAGCCATGGGGGTTCTGTCCCACTTTTTCTTTTCCATGATTGGGCTCGTTGTTGTGTTGAGCTCGCTGTAGGCATGGATATATGTGTCTGTGTGCGTAAGTATGGTGATACCTTCCTTAAACTCATTTATCTGGACGTATGAATTGCTGTTCCTCCCATATGTTTGTGCTTGTGTGGAGACGTATGGGTTTGTGGGTGAGACCTAGTATGAATATGGAGGTTATGATATCTGTCTGATAGACAAGTGTCTATTGTAACTCATGGTACCTGGGTCACATGTTACTAAATGACAGAAAGGGTTGCGGTGTGGGAGAGATGTGGCTGTGATTTCAAACTTCACACATCCTGTAACTCTTCAGTTTTTCCTCCAGTTATGTGTGGTGATGAATGGAACTGTTTGAATGCATTGACATGTTAGTGTGTATGTGTGTCTTTCTATGAATTTTGGCCAGTCATGGTGTTCTGTACCACTTTTTCGTTGCCACGATTGGGCTAGTTGTTGATTCGAGATCGCTGTAGGCATGGAAATGTACGTGTGTATGCGTCTCTATCTCTGTGTGTGTGTTTTTTTTTTTTTTTTTTTTTTTTTTTTTTTTTTTTTTTTTTTGCGTAAATGTGGTGATACCTTCCTTTATCTCGTTTGTCTGGATGTATGATGTGCTGTTCCTGCCCTGATGCTTGTGTGTGGTGACATATGGATTTGTGGGTGAGACCTAGTATGAATATGGGAGTTATGATATCTGTCTGATGACCAAGTATCTACCGCTACTCGTGGTACTGGGGTCACATGTTACTGAATGGCAGAAAAAGCTTAGGTGTGGGATAGACGTGTTGGGGCTGATGTGAACAGTTTTGTACCTAGCACACATGATACTGGATGGTAGTGAGGTCTGTAGTGCGAAATAAATGAGATGATGTTGATGTGAAGAGTATGATGCCTGGAACATATTTTACTGATGATTTTTTGGTCAGTTATGAGCCATGGGGGTTCTACCCCACTTTTGCGTCGCCATGATTGGGCTGGTTGTTGTGTCTAGCTCGCTGAAGGCATGGAAATGTGCGTCTCTCTCTGTGTCTGTATGCGTAAATATGGTGATACTTTCTATAAACACGTCTGTCTGGACGAATGATTTTGCTGTCCCTCCACTTATGTTTGTTTGTGCTAGTGTATTGAGATGTATGGATTTGTGGGTGCGACCTGATGGTCAAGTGTCTATTGCAACTCATGGTACCTGCGTCACTTTTTTTTACTGAATGGTAGAAATGGTTGCGGTGTGGGAGAGACGTGTTGATGGTAAATGTAATCAACTGGGCGTGATGAATACTATTTATGGTATAAACACTTAGGTTTATTGTGAAAACATGCCATCTTTTGCACACCTTCTATCTCGCCAGGCTGATGATATGTAAGGAGACTTCTGTTTTTCAGCCAGTCATGATGCAAGAGAGTACTACACCACTTTTTTGTTTCCATGATTGGTACCGGTAGTTGTGTTGAACTCTCTGTAGTCTTGGACATGTGTATCTGCGTCTCTCTTTGTGCATGTAAGCGTAAGTATGGTGATACCTCGTCTGTCTGATGATTTTGGTAACGATAGTTCTGTCCAGTTAATCAGTGGTAACGACAATTCTGCCCCCACTTCATCGTTTCCATGATGCTTGCTGTTAGTTCTGTCGACCTCGCTGTATGTATGTACAAGTGTGTGCGTGTGTCTACTTCCTCTGTTAATTTGAGTCTAAAATATATGGTTATATTTTTTTTTTTTTTGTAACAGTTTAACGTCCCTTTTTAACAACGTGGTCTTTAGAGACGGGAAAGGATGGGGGCAAGGAATGGGAAGGAATTCGGCCATGGCCTTTTGAAGGAAGCATCCCGGCATTCACCTGGAGTGATTTGGGGAAACCATGGAAAACCGAAATCTGGATGCCCGGACGGGGATTCGAACCGCCGTCCTCCCGAATGCGAGGCCAGAACGCTATCCGTTACACCACCACGCTCGGTTATATGGTTATAGAATTATGCTCACCATCAACGTGTGCTTCTAACCATTGCTTCAGGGCTTAGGCAATCTCCCATTTGACTGTACTCTTTACAGTTTACTGCCGGTTGTGTTGGCATACGAATTGTGTTTCTCACGTTTTTCACTACATAAAAATCATTTAACAGAGAGGGTGATGAGGGAATGTACCAGAGAAGCGAAGGACTTGGATACAAACCCACAATCAGACCATTGTTTGTAAATAGTGTAGTATGGAGTCCAAATTTTTAGTACATCAAATGCAAGGTGCAAAATATGGCAGCAAGATTTATTAGTGGAAAATATTCAACAAGTGCCTTAATAAAGGAACTGGACTGGATGTCATTGGGAGATTGGAAGAGTGTCAGGGGCTGTATGTGGTGTATAATGCTGTTAGAATGGATATTGGAGGAATAATTCTGAGTGGTGTATGGAGCCTAAGTTGGCAATGACCACAATCTGGCATTAGACTTTAGATGATGAGGCCTGAGTGGATAAAATATCCAAACACCCACTTTGATCTAACAATTTACGACAATTCAAGCGTGGGTACTATCTTCGGCGCAATAGAACCTAGTGTGACGCTATGGATACTTGTCGATGTGTGGGGGTCTTCTATGAAAATGTGGGTTATGATGTACTGTTTGATGACCAAGTTAGCTAACGGCATTATGTCACTTTTATCGTGGTTAGTTGGATGAAGCATGCAATTATAAACAAATGTCACACTTGGTCCTGAATCCGAAGGTTGGTGTTAGATGGGAACATTTTAAACCGAATGGAGAACTCCCCTGGGTCCTGATTTATTGAAAAATAATTTCCTGGAAAAGGGGAGAATTTTCCTGGAAAACTGCAGTAGAACGACCTTAAATGGACATTTTGGTACCTGGCTACTGATTAGCAGAAGACTCTGCGAATTTTTGGTTTACTTTAACGCACGAAAAAAAGGTAACTGATCAGGGATTGGAGTGGGAATCATTGGAAAACAGAATGAAGTTTGGGGAAGTGTTGTGGGTATGTTGGCGATGAGGCTAGAGGTGGCTCTTGGTGAAAGAATTAGGAATAGTGCACTGGATTTCTTCTATAAGGGAGTGTGTAAATCTTCTATATCTCCACCTTGGTCACAGGCGATGGTCTCAGGCATGTTCTGTGCTTAGCGTGACTCGATTTTTTTATCACATAGGACTGGCGTACTTAGATTCCACAGGTGTGAAATTAGTAAGATTAACAGACGGTATTTCGTTCCTGGAACATAAGTGCTGTACTGTAAAATACAGTTAAAGGTGTCAATCACTGATGTGTCACAAGGGATTTATTGGAATTTTAGACAAAGTACAGCTAAGGACACTCAATTTGTGATTGCTTACGAAAGCATAACAGAATTGATACATAGATTGGCCTGGATAGACAAACGACAAAGGTTTGACCTGGATGGCAACAATTACGAGCCTGGTTTTCAAATCGACAACTTTGCTTTAGTTTAGAGGCTCTCAACCAATCGAGGTTATACTTACATCCATCAGTAAACCCCTTCAATGCCTCTTTGAGTCCAAAAAGTGTCTGTGTTTCATTACACATAATTTAATACATCCTTTAAAATACACGGAATGTAGGTGACACTCGCGAGCTATATTAAATTGTTTATAACGAATCCAACATGATGTGACTAATTGAGTTTGTTTCCCGTCTCTTCGTCGGTGTATTAATTTTTAATGTCTGCCTGCTTCGATGAACGGAATTTTTTTATGGTTTTCCCTACCTTCATCGGTGAATGTCTCTCGGTTTCAATGAAAGGATTTCACCATTGATGGGTTTTTGAGGCTACGAATTTTGAAAGGAATAACGTATGTGTGGTATTGCTATACTTTATCACAATAATTTCATTTTTTAAACTTTTTAACGTCTCTCTAACAACCTGGCCTTTTGAGATGGGGAAAGGATGGGGAGCAAGGAATGGGAAGGAATTCGGCCATGTCCTTTTGAAGGAAGCATCCCGGCATTCACCTGGGGGAAACCATGGAAAACCCAAATCTGGATGACCGGAAACGCCGTCCTCTCGAATACAAGACCAGAACGCTAAAACAGGTACTTTTTTTTAACGTCTCTCTAACAACGTGGTCTTTAGAGACGGGAAAGGAATTCGGTCATGGCCTTTTGAAGGTAGCATCCCCGGCATTCACTTGGAGACACACAATTTCATTACCCCTAATTTTGAAATTTGTCCTGGTGGAGGAACATCAAAGAGGCACCGGCTGCGGGATGTAATCAGCCATATGCTATATGGAAGGCTCTAAACAGACTAAGAACTGAAGTGTCCCGATGTAAATATAATATTTAAAAAATGGGGGTGCACTAATGACAACGATCTATGTGAATGTGGTGAGCTTCAGAACCCACAACATCTTCTGATATGCAGGAATCTCCCTGAAACCTGCAATATCGACGACCTTTACAGGGCAAACGAGAAGGCCATCAAGATTGCGGAATTCTGGTCACATTCTATATAATTGTGTTTATAGTTAATATTAATTAATTAATGTTATTTGTTTTTTCAACTTGTTATGTCCTGGACACGAGAAATATAAATAAAAATATAAATACCCCTAATTTAATACATCCTTTAAAATACACGGACTGTAGGTGACACTCGTGAGTTATATTATATTGTTCATAATGAAAAAGTGAGTTTGTTTCCCGTCTCTTCGTCGGTGAATTAATTTTTAATGTCTGCCTGCTTCGATGAACGGAATTTATGTTAACAGCGAGGTCTTTAGAGACGGGAAAGGATGGGAAGGAATTCGGCCATGGCCTTTTGAAGGTAACATCCCCGGCATTCACTTGGAGTGATTTTGGGAAACCATGGATGCCTGGAACCTCCGTCCTCCCGAATGAGAGGCAAGAACGCTAAATAATTTCATGAAAACAGGTACACATAGAATTTATATCTGGAGTTTATGACGCTTTTTTTCCCGTTAAAAGGAAACATTTATGCTTTTCGAGGCGTGGAAATTACGTAACTTTGCGGCTTTTCCACAAAACACTTAAACACCGCGGCCGGACTCGAAGTCTTTAGAGACGGGAAAGGAAGGGGGGCAAGGAATTCGGCCATGGTCTTTTAAAGGAAGCATCCCGGCATTTGCCTGGAGTGATTTTGGAAACCATGGAAAACCCAAATCTGGATGCCCCGGAACCGCCGTCCTCCCGAATGCAAGGCCAGAACGCTAAATAATTTCATGAAAACAGGTACACATAGAATTCTTACTCGGTTTTATATCTGGAGTTTATGACTGTTTTTTTCCATATCGAACGTTAAAAGGAAGAATGTATGCTTTTCGAGGCGTGGAAATTATGTAACTTTGCGGCTTTTTCACAAAACACTTAAACACCGCGGCCGGACTCGAACCGGCGACCTAGCCCCAACACTGCCGAGGTCGTTTTAATGTGGACTTTTTTTGTTTTTAGTAAAATTGCAATGATTTACGCTTAAGTACCGAAGAAAATATTTTACTGTGTGTCGATAGTAGCCAAGATGTTCAGTGCTTGCTTAACAGGACGCTAGGAATACATATTTCGTCACACTTAGTGGATAAGCAAACAGTCGTTGAAACAGTGTACACATTTCGCAGAGCGCGCCGGAAATACTGCCACCGAACGCCATCTAGCCGCCACCAAATGAACTAACGGCAAAGAAATTAAGCCCTTGGGAGATGGTGCCATCTGTGCGGGCGGTTGAGGAACTAACGGCGGCCATCTTGGTCGCCCAAACGGGGGGCGGCCATCTTGTGACGTCACGCGACCGTGCTGCCACCTGGCGGTGTTCTTGCTTCCCCCTTGTCCTACTACTCACATTCATAGACTTTTTTCCTGAAGAAACGTCCTTGGTCGATACATTTGCAATAAATCACAGCAAAGATTTTTGAAAACATATTAGTGTTTGAAGCAAACATCAGCAATACATCTTGAATAGGCAGACCTTTTTTTTTATATAATGGCATTCGGCTACTGGGCCATACAGCCAGCTCAATGTGATTTATTGCTATCAAGTATTGACACAAGGACACTACAACACGGACAAGACATTCACAGACACAACACTAAACACCCATGCCCTTGGCCGGACTCGAACCGGCGACCTTCGGTACGCGGAGCTAGCACTCCAGCCCCTACGCTACCGAGGCCGGCTAGGCAGACCTTACTGACTGAAGAAAATCTGTCTTCCATTTTAAGCTATTATTGATTTGCCTGGATTGCTATCTGCAAGAATTTCTCAAATAACACCCTGTAATTTCAGTATTTTTTTTTTTTTTTCTCATTTCGGAAAGAAAATCATATTTGAAGTTTTTTTTTTTTACTGGCTATACAATGTACTACTACTGGTGGTGGAATTGTGTACTGTACATCAAACTTAACGTTGTTTGGTACAATATTACACATCTACCGATTCTGTAAGTTATCTCAAAAAATGTTTATATCATTGTTGTAAAGTCCTTTTTGACTAATCCAGTATACAGGAGGCAAGAGAGATGTAAACTTCTTCATCAGTGATCGTCGTTGGGGTGCCCTTGCTTTGTAGCAAGATTTTAATCTATATCAGCGTTGGGAATAATGAGTGACCGCAATTGTAGATTAAGTCATCTGAGTTAGTCATTTTTTATTTGTTGGAAGTAATTGTTTGTCTCTCAATAATTTTCTTCGAAAAAGGATGTATATCCTATAGTTGCTCCACGTTAAGTTTTTTCGTCGAGGCTAGTAAGTGCTGAAGACGTAATTAGTCATTTTAGG
>JARYHS010014073.1:0-14684 GCA_031002005.1 Vandiemenella viatica | reverse complement strand
GCCTTGGAGAAAGGAGAACCGGCCAAAGGAGGGTTTCAATTGATAGATGGGACATTGTATAAGAACAACTACGATCCACTAGGCCCCAAGTGGCTTCTGGTCGTTCCAGCTCATCTCCAGCCAGCTATTCTCAAGTATTTCCACGACGCTCCAATATCCGGTCATCTGGGATTTGTGAAGACCCTGGACCGAATCAGACGCAGGTATTACTGGAAGGGTCTCTACCGATCTGTCAAGCATTATGTGAGTCACTGTAAAGAGTGCCAGCGACGGAAACATGTGCCGCAATTACCTCCAGGTCATCTAGTACCAATTCCACCTGCAGCAGTTCCATTCCACCGAATTGGGATCGACCTTTTGGGAGGTTCCCGAAGTCGACAACCGGTAACCGATGGATAATAGTCTGCACCGACTACCTCACGCGCTACGCTGTCACCAAACCTGTGCCGACTGCAGAAGCTCCAGAGGTTGCAAAATTTCTAGTAGAAGACATTATTTTGAAGCATGGAGCACCACGTGTGATGATATCCGATCGTGGAAAGGTATTCCAGTCAAGACTAGTATCAGAGGTCATGTCAAGATGCGACGTTGTCCACAGGATGACAACTGCATACCACCCTCAGACAAACGGTCTCACAGAACGCTTCAACAAGACATTAGCCGATATGCTGTCGATGTATGTGGATGTTGAGCAGAAGGATTGGGATACAATACTGCCAGTGGTCACATTTGCTTATAATACAGCAAGGCAAGATACGACAGGCTTCACTCCGTTTTTTCTGCTCCATGGCCGTGAAGCTGAGACCACAATGGATACGCTGTTCCCATTCCAGCCGGACGACACTCAGGATGACTATATAAAACAGCTCATTACCAGGGTCGAAGAAGCAAGACAGCTGGCTCGCATACGAACACTGGCCACCCAGGAGAGGGACCGTCAGCGGTATGACGGCAAGCACCGACCTGTTGCGTACAACCCAGGAGATCTCGTATGGATTTTTACCCCTGTCCGGAAGGTTGGGCTATCAGAAAAGTTACTGAAGCGGTACTTTGGTCCGTATCGTGTCATACGCCGCCGGTCAGACGTCACATACGAAGTCGAGGATTATGAGCCGTCTTCGAAACGACGAAAGCGAAGGGACATTGTTCACGTCCTCCGCATGAAGCCTTACTACAATCCTGACGAGCAGCTAGGCACAACCAGCTTCTTGTTCAAGGACTCTGAGGACGGTTTGGATACTGAGGAAGTCGGACAGGAAGATAATAGTACAAACAGGAGGGGCCCTCCAGAACTGCCATACAGAGGACCCACGACAAGATCAAGATCCAGGACACTTCAGCGTGCCCCAAAAGAAATCTAACAGCGGGACGCTGTTTTCCTCAGGAGAGGGAGCAATGCCGCATGAACGCCAGTGTACCGTCTGCCAGCATGGCGCAGCGGGTAGCGTCACGAATTGCGGTACCGAAGGTCGCCGGTTCAATCCCGCCCACTGACAAAAATTATTTAATTCTGTTTATTATTTCCAGAAGATTCTACATGTTTCCTAAGGTCACTTGTAACTTCTACACATTTCATTGTTAACTACTCTTGTAATCTCTAGTACGTTCTATCTGTGTATAAATAGAAGAGCATTCTGCCCAAGAGGCAGTCAGTGCTGCGTGTATGTTTGAGTTCTCAATAAACCTGTTCTCAGTTTAAGTGCTGTGTTCATTGACAAGTAACCTTCGAATTCACACCTGCCCGGTTCCAACGCGACAATATCACAAAACGAACGTGTGCAACAGTTTTCCGACCAAAACGACAATTCATTGATGAGATACATTACGCAACAACATAAATTTCATCAAAAACATTCAACAAAAAAGAAAGGTAATAAACCAAAAATCTGCAACGTGATCCAGACCGATAGTACAACGTTCGAATAGCTGCCATAGTTACACATTGCGGAAATACGTAATAGCCTCAGTAATATTACTCAGTGAAATCAAAGAAGATTAAAATAAATCTGATAAACTTACATTATTAATTGTAGTGTAGGCTGCACAATTCGAGATGAGTGGGCAACTATTTCGGTTCAAACGAATTAATAATTTCAATAATAGGGTACAGTTTAAATTATTTTGAAAAAAAGCTAAATTATTCATGCATTCTGCCGTAGCGTCAAATGCCAGTTGTAATTCTGATCCATCTTAAGTAATACTTTAACCAAATTTTTCTCAGCATTGATGCTCGAAATACAAAGCTTTTATCTTACAATATCTATGAACAAAGAATTTAAGGAATACTTCAATATATCAAAAGAATATTACGTAAATATATGCATCTAATGATTGATATATCGATTTTAACGCAATACATACTTTTATTTCAGTGTTCTGTGAGTTAATTTATTCACTGTTGCTTGGAAATGATATTAAATAACGCGCACTCCCACAAATAATATCGTAAAGCGTGACGTCGTATCGCAACGTCATAGCTTGACGCCACCGCGTGACATGACGTAGGTGCTACACGCTACATCTTGTCTATTATATTAATAGATTTGTTTTCTTATTTCTTATTATTTGTACATCATCATTCAATAGTGTACCAGAGAAACTTTTTTTTTAAATCGTGGCACACATCAGACTGAATTGAGCGCTTCGTCTCACTCCTCAAGGCAACTTCCGTCCAACTCCTAACGAGAGAGAGAGGATTCTTATTAACACAATTTCCCAAATAATTTGTTGAACACTGCTTGTTTAGTTTCAAGTGTTTCTTATGTTCTGAATGTAGTTTTCTTAAAAATATATATGAAATAAAAGAGAAAAACATTATTACAAATGTCATGTACCGTCAAAACGCTAAATAATTAAATAAATAACCACGAAAATACTGCGATATTATCTTCTGTTCTAATAGGTATTTGAGCGTTGTCAAGAAAATAACAGGTTACATTATGACGTGAATCTTCTCTCGAGTCTTCGGGAAATAATCTTTTGAGATTTCTCTTGTCACTGCAAAAGCCAGATGAGAGTTTCTTCTTTCACATACTCACTTTTGCATAGTTTTATCTAACTCAGCTTCTATTAAAGTAATAACAATTTCCAAGCTCGGCATTCCAGTCTGATTCAGAAATCAAAAATCGAGTTTTGCATCGACTTGTTTTGGTTACTCTTTTTTGTTGGTTTCTCGCACAACACAATAATGCCGCACGAAACTGCGCTCTAATGTGCGGGGGTAACTGCGCGACATAGTTTCATTGCCTGTGCTCCTCTGCCCTGCACTGCGCTGCCCCTACTGTGCCACGGAGCTCAATGTGCGCCCCGGGTAAGTGTTTACATATCTCTCTGTTTGTATAAGCATGCTTATAGCAGTTTCTTTGGATCTTCCTTGTAATATTATCTTGATATGAGCTGTTTCTAATTTTGGCATGAAATGGTTAATGATTTAAACATGGCATTTTAAAATGTTATGTTCAGAAAATTTAAATTAAAATCACCATTATAAGAAATTTTAGTAACTTAAATGCTTAGAAAACTTGCTTTAGAAACATGGGCGCCGGCAGGATTGCTTCTAGGGGGGTGCACCAGGGCTGCATTGGTGCCCCCCCCCCCCCTATCGGCCCAAAAATTTCCGGGCTGGGTGACCTTTTTTTTAGCTCTACTACTGCCCAGACGGCGACCCGGGATGTCAGGGGGTGCAAGTTCACCCCCTTGAACCCCCCTCCCGGAGCCCATGTTTAGAAATAAAGCGAAGGTACCTTCATGGATTTTTCATTACTGGAAATAAAATGGATTTCAGGTTTGGGAATAATACCATAATAAATTAAATACTGAATCAGTTCCTGAAATATATGAAAATTCCTCCTTCCACCACCATCAATATGTAGAAAATCTTTACCAGGATTTACACAGAAGCGACCAAAATGTGTAAGAGAGCCTGCTTTAAATTATGATATTTAGTTTGCATGCTCCTGGGATGTTGCAGTATCGTTTTAATTGCTGAAGAAGTTTGGCTGAAACGCTGAAAATTAATACATGTGCGTAGACATTCAGAGAGTGTGGCTTTGTTCCAGTCATGGTAACTTTCGATTACAGTTAAGATAGGGTTACCAGACGTTCCCGTTTGCCGGGGACAGTCCCCGTATTTAGCTCTCTGTCCCCGGACAGATTTCGTCCCCGCAATGTCCCGGATTTTTACTGTTGTCCTCAGAATTTTTATTTTAATCAAGCGAGAGATCTTTAAAAGCCCTGATTTGCTATTGCATTCGTTTAAAGCAGGTATGGGCAACCTTTGCTTAGCTGAGGGCGTAATTTCTGGACTTAACCAGGTCGCGGGCCGGACTTAATCAGGTCGCGGGCCATAGGTAAGAAAGAAGTAGATAGTAGTAAATAAAAAGGCGATAGAAATTCACCCATTTTTTTATTTACTAGAATTACAATAGGATAATCAAACATACAAAAAGCAAATTAACAAAAACAGATCAAATGAAAATTAATGGGAGACTTGAATTTGAAGCGTTATTTGAAATTTCTGAATCTCTCGCGGGCCGGACTGAAGTTGATGGAGGGCCGGATCCGGCCCGGGGGCCGGGGGTTGCCCATATATGGTTTAAAGCAAGAGATATGAGGCGCCCTTCTTTCCTTGTACGTGCCTAGGAATAAAATAAAATTACAAGGATACTGCGTCTTGGACAGTGGCGGATCTACAAATTTTCCGAATAGGGGAATAAACTTGAGATTGCCGCCCCTTCCAACAAGAATTTGCTGCCTGGGGCGGTACAGAGCTATTCTTTGATTTTGCCGCCCCTGATGGTTGCCGCTTGGGGCAGTAGAGCTAAAAAAAAGGTCACCGCCACACACGAATTTGCCATTTACCACTCCTTCAAACATGATTTTGCCGCCCCCCTGAAATTGTCACCCGGGGCAAGCGCCCCGGATTGACCCCCCTATAAGCTTTGGCCAGAGTAATTGGCGGGTGGCATCAAATGCGCCGTTGCCAAGCCGTGCGTGTAACAGTTGTATTCACCTCTTTACTTGTAGTAATGGTTTGTAACGTGTTTTAAGTAATTTATGATCACTATTCTGTCATAAAATATTGATGCATGTCATGTCGTTAAGAAAGTTATGCATTGCAGATGCGTTTAATATAATTGGAGGTTTCAAAAGACCTGTTATTTATTATTCTATTATCTGTGCAGAAAAATAAAATTCTCGACAGACTAAGGAAACTTATGGAAATACTCTTCTTTTTTTGTGGCTAAAAGTCCACGTGTTACATTTTATTTTCAGTTTGTATATTTATAACTAAAATCAAAATTTTATTTTGTCATCCTCTGCACTGAAAAACTTGCACAATTAACGACAAAATTATCTGTTTATATATTACCACTCATCACTGTCGTAAAATTCGTGTACTGTCCTCCTGACAAAGGACTGTCAAAGTCGCTAAGCTTTGTTAGAGTGCTGTATTGTTTCATATTTTTCTTTCGAGAAACAAACGTAGGTTATTTTCCCTCACGACACACGCGCTGGACAGTTCTCAAACCGACAACACAAGCTGCAGCGCAAATAGCCTGTCCATTCCCTAATTTTTTCGCAATATGGTTGTTTTTTGCGGTAACAAATCACTACAGTTTTTTATTTCATCAATATCAAGTACATCCATATTTTTCAAGTCTTTTCCTACAAGCGTACATGTAGAAGACAAAATTTCTCGATCATTGTCCACAAGGAATTTGAAATATTTATAAACATTGTGAATGAGAGATTTACTCTGTTGTCTGCTTCAGCCGCGGTGGTTCTGCTGTCGATGACTTGCGTCTTGTTGGGAGTCGTTAGTTCGGGAACACCTGGAATAGGAGAATAAGTCTCTTCCTAAGTATCCATTTTTAGTAGCAAGATTCTCTTGCTAAATTTCCCTAATTATAAGTTACTGCACTTTTTGTTCGGTAAAAATAGAAAACTAAATTACTATAATTAATAAATAACCAAAAGGAATTATTTAAATCGCACGTAAAAATCGTAAATCGCTAAAAATCAAAATATCCTCTCTCGAGCAAGTTCACACTCACACTGACACTTTCTAATTCCGATTCTCAGGTTCACACTTTTTTGTGAAAGGGAGGTGGAAGGTTTGGGGGTGGGTAGCGAGCTGTTGACGCTTGGACTAGGCAACACAGGCCACACAGCGTTGCAATTTTCAGGTGATAGAAAGAGAGCGCATCGCGAGATTGTCCCCAAGTACGGCAACAGCGCGTTCACACTGACCCGCCAATTTATCTGGCCACAGCTATAGATCCGGCACTGGTCTTGGACACAACCATGGAGGAAGGAATTATATGGAGGAGAAGTGACGTTAAATCGGTGAAGCAAGCACTAAACTCTCCCGCATGGTGGCAGCACCGGCAGCGACCATATGGCGCTCCCAACAATTAAGGTGTTCACATTGTGGTAGATGCAGTGAGTATTTCATTTAGTATTGTGTATAAGTGTTTAAAAATGCCAGCTTGTGTTGCGTACGGTTGCACAAATAGGCCAGACAGGAAAGAACCTGGAACATCATTTCATAAGTAAGTTGAATTGTAATTATCGTTGTTGAAGTGAGCGGTAGACACCGCAAACTTTGCAGCACGTCTATAAATATTTAGTCATAGCTCTCAATGGGTTTGTTCTCAAATTTTTCTTGGTGTAGTGAAGAAAATCAGCAAACTTGCTATTTTGCACATAATAGACTAGCATTATTTTTAACGAGTGTTTAAAATGAGATTTAAAGGGGCGTGTTTTACTTCGCGATTCAGTGAATTTACTATTACGATTTCTTTCGTCACGTTGCTGATTATACTGACAATGGATGATGAAATTAACTGTTATGTGAGAAGCTGTGAGTTTATTAATTTTTTAAATAGCTATTTCAGGCCATTGACTTAGGTTATTTTTAAAGCTTTATATAAGACTTGTTTCTGTTTGTAAATACGTCTATACCTATTTTTACCGATTTTGAAATCTTTCTCATCAAAGATTCTAATAGGAGAACTGAAATGGAATGTGGAAATATATCTATTTTAATGTAGACTAAAATTTGAGGACTAGAAATAAACAGTTCCTTATTCACATTAAAAATAACTACTGCTGTATTGTAAATGCATTGAACATTGTTTTTTGGCACAGGTTTCCTAAGAATGAAGATCAGCGATCGAAATGGATCAAGGCTTGTAGGAGACAAAATTGGACTCCAACTAATCTTAGCGTTTTATGTTCAGTTCATTTTTCAGAAGATCAAGTGGATAGAACGTCATTTTTATCAACCAGATTGAGAGAAAATGCAGTACCAAATATTTTTCCTGCATACCCATCATATCTGAAAAATAGAGTAAGTTACTAATACATTATTTATGGCAATAATTTATGCGTTATACCTCTTCTGCAATATGTTTTCTTCAGTGTCATAAATTATAGTTTACCTATGACAGTAAAAGTAATTTTCTTGGCTTAAATGAAGAGCACGATAGTATTATTTTTAAATTTTTGTAATATTTTGTACCTTTTCACTACTACAATTCTAAACGGATTGTATTTTGAAAGACCCTGTATAATATCGTACTTAAATTATCCACCGCAGATGAAATTTAGAATCCCTGTAACATTGTAACTGAAAATTTCTCACCAATCTGTACTAAATTATTCCTTTTTCTCACTTTCAGGTGAAAATGAAGAGAAACCTCCAAAGGACCGTACTTCCAGTGCAAGAATACATGGAATGTCTACAGCAAAGGATGATCCAAACATTACAGGAGATATGCCTCTTTGTATCGACATGTCCATTGAGGAACCTAGTGATGTACTTCCTGAACCCAGCGTGTTCGCAACTAAACCTGGTTCTCTTTCCAAATCAGGAGAAGGGGAGCATTCAAAAACATCTGTTGATACTTCTATGTCACTAATAAATTGTTTACAAAATGATGAGGAACCTTAAAAAGAAAGGTTGAAAGGTATGAAGAAGTGATTAGAAGCTATAGGAAGAAAATAAAAACACTCCGTCAACAGAATCGCAGGTATAAGAGACGAATAAAAACTGTCATCTATATTTCAGGAACTGAAAGATAAGCAGTTGTGCACAAAAGATTCTCTTGACATCTTATCAAAGGCATCTGGTGTGAATGAGGAGTTTCTGAGACAGTTGAATAAAGTTGTAGGAAGTAGCCTACCAAAGACATATTCCTCCAAACTACGAACATTTGCACTAACGCTTCATTTTTACTCACCTAGGGCTTACAACTATGTAAGGGAAACATTTGATACATGCCTTCCTCACCCTTGTACTATTTCCAGCTGGTACAGACGAATAGATGCAGAACCTGGATTCACAGATGAAAGTTTCAAAGTGTTAGCAAAGAAAGTTCAAGCAAATCCAAATTTAAAATTCTCGTTAGTTTATGATGAAATGTGTATCAAGAAACATGTTGAATTTGATGGAAAAAGTTTTCATGGCTTTGTTGAAATTGGATCTGAAATAGACAATGACTCATTACCCCTGGCAAAGGAAGCTTTGGTATTTCTTGTAGTTTGTATCAATGAAAATTGGAAACTTCCAGTGGGATACTTCTTGCTGGATGGTATTACATCTTCAGAAAAAGCAAATTTAATCACTCAGTGTCTCAGGATGCTTCACTATGAGAAGGTAAATGTAGTGTCAGTGACTTTTGATGGACTCTCAGCTAATTTATGTGCCTTAACTGAATTGGGTTGCAGCTTCTCACCTGATAGTCTAATAACTAAGTTTCCGCATCCAGAAGATCCTGAGTTTTTTATTTCTGTCCTTTTGGACCCATGTCATATGCTGAAATGTGTTAGAAATACACTTGGTAACAGAGGTAGTATTGTGGATGGCAACAACAACTTCATCGAGTGGAAGTACATTAAATATCTTCATGAACTGCAAGAAAGTGAGGGCCTTTGCCTAGCTAATAAACTAAGGGATGCTCATGTAAAGTTCTATAAGCAGAAGATGAAGGTAAAGCTTGCAGCACAGACATTGAGCAAGTCAGTTGCAGATGCTCTGCATGTTTGTAAAGATATAGTGAAAGATCCCAGATTTCAAGAATGTGAACCTACAATTAAATTTATTAACGTGTTCAATGATTTATTCGATATTATGAACTCTCGGAACATGAAGCAGTTTGGATTTAAGAAACCAATATCCAAGTGTAATTATGAATCAGTGATAGCAAGACTAAATGAAATTGAAAATTATATATGTACTTTGAAAGTGTCTCCAAATGGTGAGAGAATAGTTGAAAGCAACAGACGTACTGGCTTCATTGGTTTTCTGGTTGATATTCAGAGTTTAAAATATTTATTTAATTCGTTGGTTATGAATCAGAAATCCTTAATGTATATACCTGTGTATAAACTTAATCAGGATCATGTAGAATTTTTTTTTCAATGCATCAGATCTTTGGGGGGATGTTCAAACAACCCAACTGCCAAACAGTTTAAAACTGCCTACAAAAAATTACTTTTAAAATGTGAAGTGAATTGTGTGAATAGCGGCAATTGTATTCCACTGGAACAGTTGTCGATCATGGCAACAGTTACACCAGAAAATATTATCAATTTCACATCGAGGAACTATCGCATGATTGAAGAGGAAGAGCAGTTACAGCTTACCTATAATTTCGACCATGACTATATGTTTGATCCGGGTTCATTGAGTCTTTTATCAGAGCATATTGTATATTATATAGGAGGGTTTGTTGTGCACAAACTGATGAAAAGTTTAAAATGTGAAGATTGTATTACTGTTTTGTGCTCACCATTTCCATTGTTTGGGAGATCTTTGATTACTTACAAAACAAGGGGTGGCCTTATTCACCCATCTGTTGATGTATATAATATTTGTAAGACATGTGAAAAGGTGTTTAGAAGAAATGTTCATGGTAATACTGGTATGTTTTTGAAGAAGAAATTAAATATTTTGCAAATTGAAACACAAGTTATTCGTACTTTAATGTGTCAAAAAATTTTTAGTCAGCTAAATGAACACACTCAGGATCAGGGTATGATGGATAATCACATAGCTCTCCTTACCAGAGCAATTGTAAACAATTATTTATCAATTAGATTTTGCTATTGGGGAAAGAATGTTGTTAAAAAGGGGGATTATATTAGAAATATTTATACCAAATTGATTTTGTTTAGAGGACAGTAAATTTCTCCTGCCCTTTGTAATTAATGAAAAGGTTAATAACCTGCCCAATATTCTCTGCCCAAGTGAGTACATCAAACGTTATGCCAAGGCATTTACGCTTCAAATCTTCAACAAACAATTGAAGCACAAAAGATAAGTTTCCATCAGAAAATACAGGTAAAATCAAATGCCTAGAACATATAATTTTTATTCAATACATGATGCTACTACAGATGTATTCATTGTTTCCATAATAATAATAGATGGGATAATGAATTTCACTAAAAGTATACATGTTAATTTTTAAAAATAATCAGAAGAGTGAATTTTATGAGTGGGGTAAATAATTTCCACTGGAGTGCATGCTCCAAAGAAACTAAAAATTAGAAGCAGTAATATTCAATTTCTATAGGCTTAGTTATTTATAACTCATCAAATATGAGCACTGTCATCTTTTTTTGAATCATTTATATCTATTTATGTCGAAACAGGTTCATGCAGAAATAAAAAGTGGGCTTCATATATAAAGAAGTTATTGGCCTTTGAACAAAATCAATTTGTGGAATGTGTTTCTAATTTAGTCTCTTTTTTTTTTTGTACAACATTCTCCCCCCCCCCCCCCCCCATATCTAAATCTAACTGAGAGATATTTTTTTTACAATTGTCCTAATAAGTAGGGCTGTGAAATTAGACAACACATCTTGAATCAAGAGAATGTTCATTAAGGTGACTGAATAAATTTTCACAGATTATCAATTGAACAACTTGTGTTTCAGTTTGCAAAATGTTTAACTTCTTTTTAAAAAAATAAACCAAAATTTGAATGCACATTTCTGCTAAATACTTTTTAAAACGTTTCACAAATGTTACTTATATCAAGTGAACGATGAATAAGACCATCTCTACTTTTGTACGTTTTGAGAGATCCCCAAAATAATAGAAATGGAGATCACAATATACTAACACACTCTTCACTTTTTAATATTTTTAGATGTTTGTGTACCACAAATCCTGAAATGTAGTGTACAATATGATCTATTAAAACAGTTAGTGCACCTGCATCAAACATACATTCGTGGTCGGACTTGGGAGGAAACTGTAATTCTTTTTCCTCTTCAATAATTCGATGATGTCTTGATGTAAAATTTATAATATGTTCTGGAGCATGATTAACAATTTTTCCAGGAGTATACAATTACCAGTGTTTGCATATTTCACTTCACATTTCAAGAGTAGGTTTTTTTTTTATAAGCTGCTTTAAATTGTATGGGCAGTGGGATTGTTTGAATTCCTCCCCCCCCCTCCACCCCCCAAAGATCTGATACATTGTAAAAATATTTCAAAGTGATCCTGACTAAATTTATATGCTAATATATATTTTAAGATTTTTTGATCAATAACTAAGGAATTAAAGAAATACTTCAAACATGAATCAGAAAACCTAAGAATCCAGTGCTCCTACTGCTGTCAAGTATTATCTTGCCATATGGTGACACTTTCAAATTACATATATAACTTTCTGTTTCAATCAATCTTGTATCACTGTTTCCTAATTACACTTGGATATTATGGAGCGTGTGCTCCATTGAAATTAAATAAAATAATAATACCCTTAGTCTTTTTTTGTGGCTGTAGATGTTTTGGCAAATAAAATTCTATTAAAATAATTTTTAACAGACTTTTTTTCCTTAATTTCTAATGTTTATAGATAGCATCAATTGAGATACATACATAAGAGAGCGTGCATAAACCACATAGCTCCAATTTGGCCTCCTGTGAACCACTATCCCTCCCCATGTAGACCAACTTGGCTTTTGCCTCCACCCCCCTTCCCCCCCCCCTCACCTAGCAAGTAGGTTTTTTCCCCCCTTTTGATTCCAGAAGACATTTTGCACTGTTTTCTCTTGTCAGACTATTATAAATTACATAAGGAGATAATTAGCTGAGGGAAATAAATAGGTTTAATTCTAGATCATGATACTGCTACAACTACTTTAGGCCTACTACCAGTACAGGGATCTAGCTTTTTTAAAAATTATTCCTAGCAGTTGAGGTTAGGTTGAAATACAGCCTGGACCAGAAGAAAAATGTCATAAAAGTGGTACGGATAATTCTTTGATAGCTGCGTGTGGCAGAAAGGTGCTATAGCGGTATCGCCATCTAGAATTAAACCAATAAATATTCACATGCTGTTGTGAATTCCATTCCTCATTTTAACTGTGACAAATTTTATGAAAGGATAGCTACGTGGCCTGGCTTGGAATCCCCCCCCCTCTCCCTACATAGCTCAACGTAGCCTTCCAGCACCCCCCCCCCCCGGACCAGGCCGTGTAGTTTGTGCACGGTCCCTACCTTTAACCACATGTTAATTCATTATTAATAATGTGAAGTAAAGGAAAATAATGAATCAAATTCTGTGTCATAAAGTTACTTGTACATTCCTGTAATAGCAACAATTGTGAAACGGCTTTTTTATTTTTAAAGGTAATAATAAAGCCTCTGCCCTTTTAAACAGAAGTTGAAGTAGAGTTCTTCTAGCGTGATAAGTTATTTTGTTGAAAAAAGTATAGGCTTGTTCAGACAGTGACTCATCATCGCATTTATGATTGGAGCACACTTGCTTGAAGTTACTTAAAAGAACACCGCATGATGCCAACCATACATTATAGTAAAGTATCACTCTTTACTTTTTGTTGATACACTTTATATTAACTATAAATTATGCGGAAACATTTATTTCTGGTACCAGCCTACAAAATGTCTGGGTTGCTCATCCCTAGAGTGGGTCCTCTTACTTTTTTCTGGTCTAGGACACATTTCAGACTAACCACAAGTGGTAGTAATAAAACTGAAATATCCATTCTGCATGTCAACCATGTAATCATTGTGGCTTTGACAGAATTAATTTTTGGTCCAGCCTGCATCCAAACCTAAACCCCTCAATTTGGTTGTTGTATATCCCCCAAAATAAGCAAGATATCGAAAACATTTATTCCTTATTATCGAGTTTTTTCGTCGTGTTACATAAGAATCCATCATTAAATTTGACTTTTGCGAAATTTTTCTTCTGCATTTCAACTCAAGACACCTCACTTTTGAGACAGTATATCTCGAGAACTAGGTGAAATATCGAAAAAATTTTACTCTTTATTTTTTATTTGTCTCGTCTTTTTAAATAAAAATTCATCATAAAATTTGACTTTGAATAATTTTTTCTTCTGAATTTCAACCAAAACCATTTCACATTTGAGACAGAATATCTCGAAAACTAAGCAGGATATCAAAAAATTTTATTCTTCATTTTTTATTTGTCTCATCGAGTTACATAATAATCCATCACCAGATTGCGGCGTCACGTTTATCCTAGAGTCCCCTTGAGGTGTTTAACCATACTCCCCGTGTTTGTTGGGAAGCGGTCAAGTCCCCACCACTCCGGCCATGCCCCCCCACTCCTCCGCCGGCCTGCTTCACTTCCATGCGTGGCAAAGGTCTCTTGCGTCGTCTCCATTTTATTCCTTCCTCCATGGTTTGGCCATGAATGTGTTGTGTGTTTTGAAGATTGAATCAGGAAATTGAACTGTTTATCAACCATTTTAGAATTACGTTAGGAGATTATACTGTCGTAAATCGATTTGTGAGATATTATGGCGGAAAACATTGAAGTTGGATCTCTCCCTCCAGGTTGGGATAGGAAGTATGATCACCGGACTGGAAGATAGTGAGTATTGGATTTTAAAGTTATCAAAAATATTTAGAAAATGTCACTGCTAGATTTAACCATCATTTTGACTATTGTAAATCAATTTCAAATAAGTAGTTACTTTATTTTCGTCAAAACTGCAACTGGTAGTGCTTTTGCAGTGTCACATTAGGATAATGGACAATGAATGTATTGTATTGTTTAGAAATTTAGTTATTTCTTGCAGACGGGGATCAGAAGATGAATTTAAATTTAATCTCTCTCAATAAAAATTTGTTGTTTGGATTTAAAAAAAAAAAAAAAAAAAAAAAAAAAAAAAAAAAAAAAAAAAAATACTGGTGACTTGGTCACTATGAATGTCATAATTTTTACTGGAATTAAAGTCAGTTGGTTTGTCTGTATTATTTATTATACGTTTTGAACAACCGTGAAAGACATGTGTTGGAAATCTTAGCTTTTGCATATTTGGAAGATTGATAAAGCAACACCTGAGGTATTTGTAGAACTAGAAGCTTTAAGATGCAATTTACTGAAATGTGGCATGCATAATGGCAAAGGCACTAGAATTTTATTTTATTTTTAATCAACGATTCATAACACCGAAAGAAACCAACAGCACCTCCAATACCACCAAGTGCTTTAACAGCAGTAGTATCATCATCTGCTACAAGTGTTAATGGAGGTGGAACCTGAAGTTTAGGCAGACGGATCTAACTCAGTTTGTGAAATCTCCCACTTCATCCTCTCACAGGCTACCTAGTAGTAGAGAGAGGCCAAGGAAGAAAAAGAACAGGCAGGTCTTTGAGAAGTTTA
>JARYHS010014072.1:0-14026 GCA_031002005.1 Vandiemenella viatica | reverse complement strand
CTATCATCTGAGGGTTCATCATTATCGTTGGGGACCATCTCCAGTTTCCCGGGTGTGGTTTACGAGCCTTGGTTGTTGTAGACGATTGTTTTCCACTGTCTCCTATCAGAAAGTTTCTCTGTCTGTGATATCCCAATTCCAGCCTCTTCTCTCTACGTCCTCCTTCAGTTGGTCTGTCCATCTTCTTCTTGGTCTTCCCACTGGTCTTTTGCCACTATCCTTTTTTTTAAATAAGTTTTTGGTAGTCTTGACATGCCCAAACCACGAAGTCTTGATGACCTAAGTCTCTCTTCCATGGATTCCCTTAGCTCTAATCTCATCATTCTTTATGCGTCAAGTCTAGTTTTCTGGAGGGCCGTTCTAAGAAACTTCATTTCACATGCTTGGATCTTGCTAAGGTCCCTTGATGTTAGTGTGCATGTTTCCAAAGCATATGTGAGAATAGGAATGAGATATGATTTGTACAAGACAATTTTTTTCTTCTGGGAACCTTCATGTCCCATAGTAAGCCTGCACAGCTGTAGAAGTTGGCTCCTTTGGTTACTCTACTCATTATTTCTAACTCACTTCTACCATTATTGGCAATTATGCTCCCCAGGTAGCTGAATTGGTCAACAACTTCAACTTCGTGGTCTTGTAATTTTATATGACAGTCTGTATTCTTTCGGCTTATTTTTAGTGCTACAGTTTTTTTTTTATTCAATTTCAATTCCAAACTTATTATTCCACATCTTCAGTTTGTTTTGTATTCCTTCTGTTTCATCCCATACTGCTACATCATCTGCAAACACCAGTGCCTGTAGATCTCTATTGAATGTTCTTTTTAGTTCTTTTAAGATGTTATCCATCACCGCTATGAACAGAAGGGGTGAAAGGGCACTTCCTTGTTGTACTCCTTTGGTTGTACTAAACCATTCAGAGTAACCATCCCCAACATTGACACAGCTCTTGCAGTTATTGTACAGCATTTGGATCTTTCTTATGAGGTACTCTGGTATTTCAAGTTTTCTTAGACTTTTCCAGATAGTTGATCTAGGAACATTATCGTATGCCTTTTCTAGGTCCATAAACACAATAATTAGGTTTTTCCCTCTTTCCCAATATTTTTCTACCAGCATTCTCAAGGCAAATATTAGATCTGTTGTGCTTCTTCCAGCCCTAAACCCATGTTGTTCCTCTTCTAAGATGGGCTCTAATATTGTTCGTACTCTGGCTTCAACTATCTTTTCCATAATTTTGAGGCCGTGGGATAGGAGGGTAATACCTCTATAGTTTTCACTTTTCCTTCTGTTCCCTTTCTTGAATATAGGAATTATCACCCTTTTCCAGTCTTCTGGTATTTATTATCATTCCATATTGCTCTGAGGACTCTATACAGCCATTGTATCCCTGGTGGACCGGCAGCTTTAATCATGTCGGCTGTAACTTCGTCGGCTCCTGCCACTTTTCATTTATGGAGAGCTCGCTCGACCTCTGACCAAGTTATTGGGGTGCCTTCATCTATTATCCTCTGACTTGTTTCTTCATCATCTATCCCATTAGGTCCATTTAGTAGTTGTCAAAATATTGTTTCATGGCTTCCATACTTCTTATATTGCGAACTATTTTCCATCAGCTGTCTCTATTGCTGTGTTTCCTTATCCGATCTTTTGTGTTTTACAATTCCATATAACATTTTCATATTCCCTTTAGTATCTTCTTCCAGTTTAGATGTAAAATTTTCCCAGCTTTTCTCCTTTTCTTCTTCCATAATTCTTAACTTCTAATTTGCTGCTTCTATATTCTTTTGCATCTCTTCCAATCTGCTGTTATCAGCTTGGTTACTGTTGTTTCTTCTATAGGACTTGGCCATATCTAGAATTTTTTCACTTTATTTCTTTCGGCTATTGCCTCTTTTACTCTGTCGTTCTATCATGATGTCCTTTTCTCTTTAACTCTCCTGCTTGTTCTTCCACATATTTTTTTTTCGGCACTTGCTTAAAATAATTCCATTCTTCGTGGCCCTTTTTATATCTGTTGTTGGTATTTCCTCTTGGAAACTGCTGTTTGCATTCCATGTCTTCAGTTTCCAGTCTGTAATTCTGGGTCTTTTCTTCCTAGTTACGTTTGCAATAGCTTTACTAACTCTCATATCTGCAACAAGTAGTCTGTGGTCACTGTTGAGGCTTTCACTGGGTGTTACTTTAACATCTTGCACTTTTTCTCCACTTAGCCTATCTGTTACAATGTTGTCTATTACAGATCTTTGTTGGCCATCCCAACTGTGTCTTGTTGCTTTGTGGCTATCGTTTTTTTGAAACCACGAATTTTTCACCACAAGTTTGTTTCCTATGCATATGTCAAGCAGGAGGTCTCCCTAAGCATTTCTACTGCCAAATCCGTATCGCCCCAGAATTACTTCATAACCCGACCTATCGGTTCCTATTTGGGCATTGAAGTCTCCCATTATCACCAGGTTCTCTTCGTCAATGATACTTTCTAGTTCTTCTGTAAAGCTTGTTTTTTGGTCCTCACTGCGTCTCTGCTGTGGGGACCACAGTTATGGCTTCTGCTTGTAGGCATATTTTGGCTTTTATTAATCTTTCATTGATAAATGAGACATCTGTTATACTATCAATGTCTCTGTGGAGTACTAAACCAACTCCATTTTTCGCCACTGATTTGTTTCCACACAGTATAGTTTTTATCCGTCATCCAACATTTTTGTGTTGCTACCTTTCCATTTTGTTTCACTTAGGCCTAGAATGTGAATATGTCTACGGCTCATTAAATCCGTATTTTCTTTGCATTTCCCTGTTGAGGTGACAATGTTCAGGGTTCCGATCCGAAGCTTGATTCTACTTGTGCATCTTGGACGATCATCAGGCATAATATCGTCATTAATTCCATGGTTCTTGTCTATAATCGGTGCTCCTTTTAATTTTGAAAGCAACACTTTTTGTTTTCTTTTCTGTTGGCTTGCTAGGCCTAACACAGAAGGGCATCTGAGGGTATTAGGGAGTATTCAGCTTGAATTCTGTACGTCTTGACCAGGGTTCGGAAGTTGGTGCCATTACTTTGAGACCTGTTCGAGTCTAAGGCAGAACTTGACTTGATTTTCGCTTATAACTTTCGATTAGATTGTTTCCGCACCAGTGCACACTCACCTCAAATTGATGCATTTACCCTTCTTCATCATCCCTGAACGTTTGTAACATCATCACGGAATCACTCTGTATATAGACTAAGGAGAAATCGAAGACATTCGGTGTCAACAGTGTGAGATGACCCAAGAATTTGGCTGGAAGAGATTGGATGGAGAAGGCGTAAGGGAACAAATACGAGTTGATTTCGCTGAAGTTCTAAAAAAATATTTCGCTAATCCCTAGTAATTCTCAGACATAAAAATATGATTACTATTAGAAGAAGTAGGAATCCTTGATCTTGCGAGGCACACACGCTAAATGCCGTCTTATGGCAGCCGACGTTGATAGTCTGTGAGTTATCTCGTCTCGAGGAAATCTCCGGTGGTTACTGTAAAATTTGAACCATAGGCGCTTTGTGATTCTTCGCATCAAGTACAACTTCCCGTTGTGTTATGTCATCTGCTCTCCTGCGATGTTTGCTGTATCAAAATTTAGGTTGTACCACATTCCTATTTCTTTCATTCTCTGAGCTAAGAATTGGGCTGCAACGGGTCCTGTAGGAGCGATGGCCTTCTTGAAACTATTACTATTACTCCGCGATTCACTAAAAGTGTTTGGCGGAGGGTGCATTGCACCTATCAGGAAAGGTAATGGTTTGGAAGGGATATACGGGATATGGCAGGTGGCGCCCATGGGCTATTGTGAGGAATCCATCCCAGTATTCGCCTGGAGCGATCTAGGGAAACCATGGAAAACCCAGATCAGGATGGCCGGAGTACTTTATCGGAAGCTACTCCTGTCCGATTTTGTTTACTCGCCCGGTAAATCCTTTCTATTCCATCCCTAATCGCTCGTGGAAAAATGAGTAGAGAAATAATCGGTTCTGGCCCTGATTTCTCTTATCTTATTTTCGCGGTCATTCCGAGATATGAATGTTGCTGGTAGCAATATTTGTTTGCTGTCATTCCGAAATACGTGTCGAGAATTTTTCAATTAGCTTCCGTCGAGAGCAACGCCTTCGGTGCTCCAGGTCTTCCCAACCTAACTCCTTCAACATGCACTTACGCTTTCCCTCCAACTATATATACCTGTCACGAATCGGGGCTCTTCTTTGGACCATCTCTAATGCCTCCATTAATCCCTTTTGATGGGGACCCCATACAGAGCAACAATATTCCAAGTGAGGCCTCACTAGTGACTTGTACGCAATCGATTTAACTTCCGGAGTGCATTGTTTAAATTACGACCTAGAAATCGAAGCATACGATTTGCTTTCCCAATTACATTCTCGATATGCTCATTCCACGACAAATTATTACGAATTGTTACCCCTAGGTATTTAGCGGAATCTACCGTTCTAAGGACAGTGCCATTAATTGTATATTCACAGCTAAATGGTGTCACCTTTTTACTTACACGCATGACTTGGCACTTTTTAGCGTTTAACTCCAACTGCCAATCTTTACACCACGCAATTATTTTCATAATATCGTCTTGTAACAAAGCGCAGTCGTCCTGGGTTGTGATTTCACGATAAATAATAGCATCATCGGCAAATAATCTTTTCATCCCCTTATTATGTCGCACAAATCATTAATGTATATGAGAAACAACAGAGGCCCTATCACGCTTCCCTGGGGAACCCCGGACCTCACTTCGCAAGTGATGAACGCTCACCGTCGAGAACTACACTGTGTTCTGTCCTTCAAAAAGTCTGCAACCCAGTCGCATATTTGTCTAGATATACCGTAACCGCGAAGTTTCCTAAGTAACCTAGTGTGAGGCACAGTGTCGAAAGCTTTTTTGAAGTCTAATAAAACTAAATCAACCTGGGATTGCTCATCTATAATACGCTCAAGTCGTGAATTAAGAGGGCAAGTTGTGTTTCGCAGCATCGGCCTTTTCTGAATCCATGTTGATTTGGGTTTAAAAGCTCATCTTCATCCAAAAACCGCATGACATTTGAATAGATGATGTGTTCTAAAATCCTGCAAAATATTGAGGTTAACGAGATCGGCCTATAATTTTGAGGATCATTAACATTCCCACTTTTGAACACTGGACTTACGATGGCGGTCTTCCATTCGGCTGGTATTTTTCCTTGATCCAAGGAGGCGGTATATAATTTCATCAAATACGGCGCAATTTCCTTTGTACCTAGAGTAGAATCTTGTAGGAATACCGTCTGGTCCGGGAGCCTATTGGGATTTACATTCATAAGCAGTTTAGTTATTCCCTTGACATCGAGAACGAGATCTTCATAGTTTTTTGGTACGATTTTAAATATCGGAATCTCCTCCGAGTTTTCTGTCGTGAAAGCTTTTTTAAACACATTATTCAAAATTTCTGCTTTCTCTACGCTTGTTTCTGATAATTCCCTATTTTCCCTAATCAACGACGGCATGACCTTACGAGAGCCTCTTATAATTTGACATATGACCAGAACGTTGGAGAACAGTGTTAAATATCTTGTTTACCGTTTACAATACAATACAATACAATACATTCATATTCCATTTATCCTAACATAAGAGACTGGCTCTGTGAGATGTGGAAAGTTGTCAATTTACAGATAAACAGTTGCATAACAAAATAATAAGTACACCACTAGATGTACAGTCATAGTATACATGGTACATTAAACACTTCCATTACAAAATAATACATACCGTACACCAGAAGATGTACAGTCATAGCATATATGGTACTTTAAAGAAAAAATCCATAACAAAATAATACATACACCACAAGATGTACAGTCATAACATAATGGTACCGTAAACAATTACGTAACAAACTAAATACATACACCAGGAGATGTACAGTGATAGCATACAATTCTTTCAATTTTTTCCTGAATTTATTCTTATCATCTACTAGACATTTAATATGTGTTGGAAGCATATTGAAGATATGTATCCCTGAATATCGGATCCCTTTTTGAACAAATGACAATGACTTGTAAGTCTTGTGAAGATCATTTTTACTTCTAGTGCCATAATTGTGTATTTTACTAAGTGCTCTCTTCGGAATGTTCTTGTAATGCATTCGCGGGCACCGACATATGATGTATCACCATTTCTTATTTATTCTTCATCAGATCTTTCAGTGAAAACAAAAACATGACATTTACGATAATGGTTCAACCCGCATTGTAACATTTTTCGAAATAGAATAGCTAAAATCATGTTATCCAGTGTCCTTATATCTCTGCACAACATTTTTCTTTCTTTTTCGAAAAGTTTGGAAATGTAAAAAAGTCAAGTTTAATACTTTTCCCCTGGATCGTACTTTTACTAACTTGGAGAAATAATTGTAACAGAGACATATGGAGTAAATACCCTTCAACATATACTCGGAGGATCAAAATCCGTTCTGAACAGGTCTGATGGTTCCCAAGTAAGTTTCTGTACACTATATCGCAGGTTCTTATTCATTTCAGTATTTCCTGCAACAGATATCGACGCCGCTCGTGGTCGATACTGGCTGCAGCTCGTGACCTTGCCAAGGTTAACTAGCCGTGTTGGTGTTGTCAGGTTGCGAGTGCAAGAAGAAGCAGAAAGCTGCGCCGTGTTCCTGTGTTGGAGGGCCTCTCGGAGACGACATGGGAGTTCGCAGGTTTTGCGTGGGAGGCAACTGGAAGATGAATGGGGACAAGAAGAGCATAGACGAGATTATCGGTTTCCTCAGAGCTGGACCCATCGATGACAAAGTCGGTAAGACATACTAATCAGCACAGTAGTTCTCGTCTGCCAGTTACTTTTTGCAGTTTTGTAAGTAAGAGAAGTAGAGAACCATGTACTATAATAGGGAAGTGAGGAGGTTAAAGAGGTTGGCAAGAAAAGAACATAACAGAGTTAAGAGACAGCAGGGTAGTAGGAACATTTAAAACAACTAAACAAGGACTTAATAACAGCAAAGAAAGTGGCTAAAGATGGGTTTATGAAGAGTATTGTCAGTGCAGGAGGACCATTGACTGATGCATCTAGAAATTTCTATGGCTATATCAGGAAACTGAGGGGAAGGGAGGGTGTAGAGACACTTATAGATAAGGATGCAGAAGAAGTTACCGGCGATTTGAAAAAGGCAGAGGTTTTAAGTAACTGGTTCAGTGAAAGCATTAGGGACAATGAATCAGAAACAGGAGGGTCTAATTCTGAGAACGAGCTTAACATCACAATTAGAAATGACGATAGTAAAAATTTGATATTCATCCTAAGGAAATCTTGAAGGAAATAAGAAAGCTGAAAAACATAAAGGGGCTGGTGAAGATAATATTACTACAGATATCTTAAAGATAGCCGGATGTGACATTGTACCTTATCTTGAAATATTATTTAAATTGAGTCTGGATATTTGCTGCTTACCACAGGGACTGGAAAAGTGCAATAGTAGTACCAGGTACATAAAGGAGGGGTGAGAAATAGAGTTGAGAATTAAAGGCCAATCAGTTTAACATCAGTGGTAGGTAAATTAATGGAAGATTGATATGCAACCACATTAGAAATGTATGTGAGGAACGTAAGTGGTTTTCAAGCAGGCAACATGGGTTCAAGGCAAGGATATTAATGCGACTCTCAGTTGGTGGGATATATGCAAGATATTTCAGATGAAATGGACAAGGAGGCCAAATTGATAATGTGGCAATAGATCTGTCTAAGGCGTTTGACAGAGTAAGCCATAAAATGGTAGTAAATAAGGTAAAAACCATTGGAGTGGATAAGAAAGTCATTTGCTCGGTAAAAGAATTTTTAAAGGCTAGAAAACAGAAAGTTAGGGTAGGAAATGTAGTATCAAAAGAAGTGGAAGTAAAAATGGGTGTGCCACAGGGTAGCGTATTGGGACCATTGCTATTCATTATTCTAATGAATAATTGTGTTGATTGTTTACTATCTGAATTAGATTGTTTGCAGATGACATAATGCTGTATAAAAGAATCAAAACGATAAAAGATTGTAAACAGTTGCAGGATGATCTGGACAGGATATCTAATTGGGTTGGTAAACATGGAATGAAGATAAATGCAAAGAAGAGTCAGCTAATTAGATACACAATAACAAACCAAAGGTTAATTATCAATATAAGGTGGGGAAAGAATTGCTTGCTGAAGACTTGAAATGTAAATATCTTGGAATTAGGCCTACTTTTGATAACAAGCTTAACTGGGCAGGACACATAGGACAGGTGGTAGGAAAAGGTTTCAAAGTTCTGCACTTGTTGGAGAGAGTGATGAGGGGATGTACGAGAGAAGTCAAGGAATTGGGTTACAAAACTTTGGTCAGACCATTGCTTGAATATGGTAGTGTAGTATGGGACCCTCATTTTACGTATCAAATACAGGAGTTGGAGAGGGTGCAAAAGGGGCTGCTAGATTTGTTTCTGGAAATTATCGCAGAATGCAATCAGTGACGGATATGATAAAGGAGCTGGAATGGGATTCATTGCAAGACAGGAGGAGGATGAGGAGGGTCATGGGAGTGTACAGGGCATATACTGGCGATGACGCATGGAAAGATATTGCAATAGGTATGAAAAGTAGTTCATGGAAGGGAAAAGATGACCATGACCACAAGCTGGCACTCGATATCAGGCACAAGGGTGTAGGAAGATTCTCTTTTTTAGTAAGGGTGTCAGGGATTGGAATGAGTTACCAATAGAAATGATGAATAATTTACTGAAAACTTTGAAAGAAGTTAAAGATAAAAATTTGTAGAGGACAAATGTAGGTGGGTGCAGGATAGGGGGAAGATGGGTGTGTAGGGAAACTGCCACCGGAGATCCTTTGCAATTAAATTAAAGTTCTTTTTGATATTCGTGGTACCAGCGGCTTGTTCCTTGGTATTACCCATTCGGCTGTCTTAGTCGGCTTAAACGGGGTGTCATTAGTATTCCATAAGGATCTTATCAGGGCCGGATTAAGACAGCGCGAGACCCGTAGCAAATGATAAGAAGAAGAGGCCCTTGATTTTTGTCATCCGGGGGAAAGTTGTAGAGCTAAAAAAAAGGGTTGCCCATCTAGCCTAGGTGCGGGGCCCCCCTAGGAGGTCTGAGGCCCCCTAGAAGGCGCGAAACCCGTAGAATTTGCTACCCTCCTGCGGGATTATTGGAGATCGCGATTCCGCCTGCTATTGGCATCATAATACTGCAGTGGTCAAACGCAAGACTCCGCTAGAAATCTTTCCGAAGTACATTTAAAAGTTTCATGCTGGTCCAGGCTGCATCAAAATCTCATTTCTAGCTGAAAATAATGGTCCAGGCTGTATTACAAGGGAATTACTGCTTGAAAATAATATGTCTTGCAACTGACTACAGCAGCATTACAGCGATATTATTTAATGTTTGTTGTAGCGGAATCGCGATCTCCAATAGACCCCCTCCTGCTATGTGGTTAATCCAGTACTGACCCCGTTTTCTGGTTAAATGTAAGAAGTTTTGGTGTGCTATCTTTTTTTCTTTCTTTCAGAATTAATGTAAAGTTTAAACATTTTTTATACTTATTACATCGGCATGCACACTTAAAGGGCAAGATTTGTTTCTGGAAATTATGGCAGAACGCAATCGGTAACAGATACGATAAAAGAGCTGGAATGGGATTCACTGCAAGACAGGAGGAGTGGTTCATGGGAGTGTACAAGGCATATATTGGAGAGGAGGCATGGAAAGATATTGGTGTAAGAATTAAAAGTAATTCGTAGAATGGAAAAGATGACTAGGGGTGGATACAGGATTTTGGTTTGGGAGGGACTTGAGCGGACTTTTGTTTGCGGGGATGGGGGGGGGGTGTGGCTTTGCTTGAGTGGATTTTGGTTGGGGTGACTTGCCTTGAGTGGATTTTGGCTTTGGGGGGGCTTGAGTTGGCAAGGGTAGTATTTATAGTCCCCTCGGGCCTCGAATCCGTAGAGAGAGAGAGAAAAAAAAGTCTCCAAAATTACAATGTCGCAGATGGACCTAGATACTTTTTGGGGGGGGGGGGCTTGAGCACCCTAGCTTCCCAGTTAAGGCACAAGGGTATTTAGGTAGGGGTGTCAGGGATTGGAATAAGTTACCAAGAAAAATGATGGATAATTTCTAAAAACATTGAAAGAATTTAAGGTTAAATTTGTAGAGGGGAAATGTAGACAGGTGCAGGAAAGGGGGAAGATGGGTGTGCAGGTTAATTACCACTGGAGTGTTCACTCCGTTGCAATTTTAATTAAATATTATTAATAATACTGTCAGACGTCGACTGATGTTTCTAATGCTAGTCTCGTAGGTAATAACTGTAAGAGTTTTTATTTTGGTCCATGGGGCACTGCAACTTAACACTATTGGCTCAGATTTGAAGCTTGTAGATTTCTGTTCCCAATGCTTGTTCCTGCTTGGATAATGTGCCATGCTGCACTCCAATACGTCAGAACCTACAAATATTGTCCTCTCGGTCTGAAATTTGGTACACACATTCCTTAGGCGATAATATTTGATTTAAAGTGTATAACGTAAGCTTCAAATATGTAGAAATATCAATCAATGTGGGTAGATGCATACATGTTATTACGCAAGAAATACATTTTAATAGCGGTTGACATTTATTCCACGTTTTTTAAGTCTTCATTATTGAATAAAAACTTCTTTCCACATGCAAATTGCAGATACGTAATAAGTAGAAAATCGTGTAACATTTAGGATTTCTCTGTTCAGGCTGACATATAATTTTTCAGTGCTAAGATGCATGGCAGCCTACTTTACAGGGAAAAAACATGACGTCTACCGAAACGAATGTTTGATAGGGTAATATCAAAATGGGGATACCACTGTGGCCTCGCGTTGTAAACACACAGATCACGTGGTATATGTGACATCATTGTGACGGATGGTCCAGGTTGCGTTACAACATAAACGCAAAAGATGATTGACGAAATCATATTTTATAAATATGCGTTTCGGTCGTAATGCAGCCTGGACCAAAGTGAAATATAATCTTAACTCACGATATTGCAGATATCCAATTTTCAGATCATATCTGTTACTGTGGTGCTACGTGCAAACTGAATACGTCACAATGATGTCGTATATAGCAAGTGATCTGTGTGTTTACTATGCGAGGCCGCAGTGGTATCCCCATCTTGATATTACCCGTTTGATACACAGCATTTAAGATGGTTTTATTTTTTGCTAATAGCAGTTGTGGTTAGGTTGAAATGCAGCCTGGACCAAGAATTAAGTGTAAGAAACACACAGAAAAAATATCGACATGTAATAACATGTATTTCTTGCTTAATAACATGTGTGCATCTCCCCACATTTGAAGTGATTTTTCCTCATTTTCATGCATTCGAAGCTTACGTTATACACTTTAAATCAAATACGAGGCGCGTCCAGAAAGTAAGTTCCGTTTCAATTTATCTCCGCTGCAGCTTGCGATTGCAGTTCCGCACATGCGCTGTAGACGATGTGTATCAAGGGGAAGAACGTGCACCATTTGGAGATCGCTGTCAGTTACGTACGCTTTGTTGTGCTTGTTTGAAATGTCGGCGTTGATTGAAAATCCCGCCGCCTCTGAAATCAGGTTTGTGATTCGGTTTCTGACTGCGAGGAAAGTGAAATTCGGCAAATTTGTGATGTTTACAGACCAAATGCGATGAGTGATTCGATGGTGAGAAGATGGGTCCGACAGTTCAATGGCGGGCGTAGTGATGTGCACGATGAAGAACGAAGTGGGCGTCCACCTTTGGTTACAGAAGAACTGGTTCACGCGATTGATGACAAGATCCAGGAAAACCGTAGGTTTACAATTAGTGCTCTCGCTATGGACTTCCCCCAAATTTCACGATCACTGATGCATGAAATTGTTACCAAACAACTGAAATTCCGTAAACTTTGCTCACGTTGGGTACCAAAGATTCTCACTGAGCAACACAAAACACAACGGATGGGTAGTGCACTTGAGTTTTTGACCTGTTATGCTGAAAGTGGCGAAGAATTTCTGAGACGGATAGTCACAGGAGATGAAACGTGGGTTTCTTACGACACCCCTGAGAGTAAGCGGCAATCAATGGAATGGAGGCACACTTCATCCCCACCAGAGGTTAAGCCGAAGCAAATCATGACACCTCGGAAAATGATGTGCACAGTGTTCTGGGACTGGAAAGGCATCCTACTCATTGACTTCTTACCGCGTGGTCAAACAATCAAAGCAGATGCTTATTGCGAGACACTTCGGAAATTGCGGCGTGCAATTCAGAATAAGCGCCGGGGACTGCTGACAAAAGGTGTTGTTTTGCTTCACGACAACGCACGACCACACACTGCAAACGTGACGAAAAACCTCGTACAGGGATTTGGCTGGGATGTGTTTCACCATCCTCTGTACAGCCCTGACCTCGCTCCTAGTGACTTTCATCTGTTCTTACATCTGAAGTCTTTCCTTGGCGGTCATCACTTCACCAATGACGACGAGCTGAAAGAAACTGTTTCCAACTGGTTGAAGACACAGGCGGCAGATTTCTATGAAGAAGGTATACAAAACCTGGTGCCACGCTATGAAAAATGCCTGCAAAATTTCGGCAGTTATGTGGAAAAGTAGTTTAAGAGTTGTAGAATTTTGTGCAATTAAAATTTCTTCTGTATCTGTGTACAATTTCATTTTATTATCAAACGGAACTTACTTTCTGGACGTGCCTTGTATATCACCTAAGGAATGTATGTACTAATTTTAAGACTGATAGGACAATTTTTATAGGTTCCGACGTGTTACCGTGTGCCAAGCTGACTAGTAGTCATAAAAATAATGCTACGGTTACCGTGCAAAGTACGACTGTGAAAAAAGTTGAAATTATGGATAACTGCTTCCTTGGCATTAACTCTTAAAGGAAAGGTTTACCTGAAACTCGTAAACTCTGTAACGAGGTGTAATGTGCACTCAAACATACAGCTACGCGTATTACTGACGTCTTGAGCAGCCTGTGACTTTATGGTAGTCAGACTCTTGGGTGGCAGCCATCTTCTTCACTAGGCACCGTGGAATATTAGTACTCATTCTGGTCCAGGCAGCATTTCGCCCTCGAAATTCAACATGTGTACAGCGTACGGAAGAGCATGTCCACTATAATGATGGCTGCTATATATTGGCTAATACACCACATAACCTGACAGTTTTACGTTGTATTACTTCCATCTTACCTGTTTTATCGGCTTCATGAACACTTTACTAATTTTTGTTTTAATGCCTCAGGAATGTGTTAGTCAGCGAAATACAAAATATTTTTAAAAAAGCATTTAATATTAAATTAAAATACTTTTTTTCAAATACAAAATGGTCAAAATTGTATTAGATACAAAATACAAAGTAGGTGTTTTTAAAATACTTTTATTAAATTGCTTTTTTGTTCATTTATTTTGTATCTTCTTTATTTTACTTCATTCATGGATTTACTGTTTGTTCAAACAGTCTAATAGGCCACATTATATCTTGTTCTACTGGAGCAGAACTTGCTAAACAAGTGTATTTTTTATGGATGCTTTTTACTGTTGTATATTTATTTAAGCAGTCTAAACTTGTATAATCATCCTTTAATTATTGCAGTAATGTTAGGTCTAAAGTAATGTTTGCATTGTCACTGGCTTCAGAAGAAGCTGAGCCCCCCCCCCCCCCCCCAGCTGCGTTATATTTAGTTTGAACATTGTTTAGTATTTAATACCTCGGCAACAAATTATTTTTTATGTATTCTGTTTTCCTTCAGCAAACATTTGAGTTAAAGTATAAGATCCAGATTTGTGTGGGTTCTTCTAATTTATAGTATCTCTCAAAACACCTTTTCTTACATCACAGCATGCAATATTATCCATTTGCAAAATGCTTAGCATTCATTGCATTCTCATTAATTCCAGCAGAAAACGTTCATTAAAGGTATCTTTCCCCATCT
>JARYHS010014069.1:0-14003 GCA_031002005.1 Vandiemenella viatica | reverse complement strand
CAAGCCGGAAGAGAAAGGAACAACTGGATGGGACACCCGTTGAGAAGGGAGGTCTTGTTTATACGAATGCCTTGGAAGGACTAGTTTGTGGGAGGAAGAAGGAGGTACAACATCAAAGATGACATCAAGGAAAAAAGGAATGTACATGGTCCTAAAGAAGAGGGCAGAAGCATGAGGAGATATGAAGTGAAAACCTGCCTTAGGGTAGAACAATGATGATGATGAAAATACACGTTGTGGGTGAGCGGTGACACTCTGGCATTGTATTCGGCAGAAGTTCAAATGTCCCCTTTTCCGGTTTTTTTTCGTTTTGTGAAATCGCTCCAGGCAAATGCCAGAATTGTTCCTCCAAAAGGCCACGTCCGAATTCCTCACCGATCCTTGCACCAGTCATTTTTCACCTCTAATTATCTCATCGCCGAGGAGGCGTAAAGTCATAATCAAAAAGTTTCGCAATCAGCTAATTCATGAAATTTATACTTTCACTCATATATAGTAAATGTGTTAAATAGTTGAAACTATAACAATAAACTGTGATGAGTTAATTTTGTTGGTAACAGAAAATGGAACGTGGAAGAACCGTTATACCGTGATGTAAAATTTGTAAGCTCGGGACCTTGTAGAGTAAAGGCTAGCGAGATGGCATCACATTGGAAGGGTCTCCGGTTCTGTTCCGGCCGAGGGCATGGGTGGTTTTAATTAAGTGTCTGTCCTGTGTTGTCCTTACTGAGAATTAAACGATAATGGCGATGATACAGTACATTTACACTAAAAGAACACACTTGTAGCTGGCTGTATGGCTGACATAGTCGATAGCCAATGTTTTTAAAAGAAAAAAAGAAAGTTTTTAAACAGTGAACACACAACAAATTACGTTCAGCCCTTTAACCTCTCGCAAACGATAAAATGAGGACGTGAATGAAATACTGCATATGTAAATTCAGGGCATAAATACATTACTTTAGAATATAACTTTCATTCATTCCGCGTACCGAAGGTCGTCGGTTCGAGTCCGGCCTTGAGCATGGGTGTTTAGTGTTGTGTCTGTGAATGTCTTGTCCGTGTTGTAGTGTCCTTGTGTCAATACTTGATAGCAACAAATCACATTGAGCTGGCTGTATGGCCCAGTAGCCGAATGCCATTTAAATAAATAATAAAAAAAAACTTTCATTCATCGTGTTATTCCTTTCGGTTTCGTAGGTACTTTGAAACATCGCCGCGACTTGCGAGACACACGGTAATGCTTTCCCTCCCTGCTGGGCACGGACGTCGGAGCTGTGTTAGGGGAGGAACACACATTTTCTGTGAAGCCACTTGTGTTCTAAAACTTTTGCAACGCGGGGTAGAAACAATTTAACTGGCACGGCGGAAACGCTGCAGATAATGGGGGAAGTTGCGGCTCGGCTTCTTGGGGGAGGGGGGAGGGGACATCAGGGTCGACGCCTCTCCTCTTACGTGCCGAGGTTGCTAAGTTGGCAGACCTGCAAACAGAGTTGAGGGCCGCGGTCTCACAGCCGGCCACCGGCAAACAAATTGCAGGTGGCCCGGCTGATTGAGTGCCCCTGTCTGCGGCCAAGACGGATTTCCGCAGAAGTAGCTCAGAGAATATTGATGGCCCCTACCGGCGAGGCGTGATTAGAATCGAAGCTACTCGAGTATCTGGGAGGAAACTTCTTCTTCACGGATCTCTCTGACTTATCTCAACTCTTTGTGCTGCAGACCTCCGGTGCGCATTAGAAGCAGTGTTTCTGACTTTTCGAGCCAAATGTATCCTTTCTGTCTTCTCTAAGGCCTCTTCGACTGCTAAAAGTGATTGGAAGACCACTTTCAGTTCTGCAGATTGTTTAGTGTAATTGATGAAACGTTGAGATCGATGACACGATTCAGTCATCAAAGTGCTTCTGAATGGAGCACATCTAGGTCTCAGTATAGAGGTATGGTGGCAGGTTCCATTCTTCCTGGCACCTAAAGGTTTTCTTTGTAGAAATCTCCAGTAACTTTCCATATAGCGCATATTAAGGTAAAAGAATGGCGAAAGGAAAACCTAGTTCAGGTTGGCACCCGGGTTTGCATGGGTTCCATTCAGATTTCGATTTGCTGGAATATGCTTCCACTTCTACCTGTTTTGATATTACTTTTCCTATCTTAGGCTCTAACAATTTATCTTTAGAGCCTACCTCTTAAAAATTCTTAAACCCACTAGCCACTTTGTTAGAACACCACGGAGTAACCTAAATTTGTATGATGTTTATTTCTGTTGGCCTTGATCATTTGTAAATATGTGCCATCATGCCAGTGATTGGATTTTTGGCGTACGTAAAGGCTTAGTACCTGGGTGACTAATCTTCGCTCGGCATCATTGAATTACTGTTCAATATGCAAGATTTTTCGTGAAGTATGATTAAACATAAACTTTTCTTGAAGGTTTCCTAAACATTTTGAAATTCACATTTCCTTGCTCTACTCAACCAGAAGCTTAACTAACAACAGTAGGCTTGCTGGTACCTGAAATTTCTACTAGATTAGGATAGAGCCAAACACAAGAATTGCTCTTTTTTTTCTAAAATCGTGTTACAAACTTGAATATCAAAACGTTATCTGCATAAGAAATTTTATCGAAATCCCTAGAACCATTTGCGACATCGTCTGATTTACGACCTCATAAATTGATTTTAAAGAAAAATGTTATTATTATGTTAAATAGAAATCTTAATTAATTAATAGTGCAAATTAGTGGTAATTCACTTAGACGAGTACATCATCAATGTTAAATTCATTCAGTCCGATAAAACTTTGGTTATACCTCCAGATCCGACCGTGCATTTCAAAATGACAAGAAATTAATTCCCAATAAAAGTAACATTTGCTTTGGCCATTAATAAAGCACAAGGTCAGACGTTCCAAAGCGTGGCATTGTATTTACCAGAATCTGTTTTTTCGTATGGACATCTATACGTGGCTTTTTCACGAGTTCGTAAGTTCAATAATATTTATGTGTTTGTTAAAAACACATATGGTTAAAAAGTAAACGATGATCACATTATAACTGCTAACATTGTTTTCAAATACGTTTAGTAAAGTAAAGCAGATTGAAAAAGTCACATCTGACAAAGCTAATGTTTATTCAATTATCTACTTTTTAAATGTTTTGCAAATTAAACATGTTGTATTTAATGATAACGAATTATTACAGTAAAAGTGATATTTATTACTACTCTTCAAAATAAAATACCTTTGATTAATAAATATACTTGCATTTACTTATTTCCACATTATTATATTACCATTCGGTGACTGACTACGATACTGTGCGAAATATTCGCATTGATCAGCTACTATACAAGAATTTTCATTTTAAGATATATGAGTTCCTTGCTACAACCAAACAGAAACATAACTAACATCAGTAGGATTCCTGGTACCTGAAACTTTTACTACATGGAGTTAGAGATACCAAATAGAAAAATTTCTTATTTTTTATTAAATCGCGTTATTCCAAGGAAGACACTTATTCAGATAAACCTGAAAATCAGAACGTTACGTAAATATGAAATTTTAACCAAATCGTTAGAGCCGTTTCCAAGATACCAAATATATATATATATATAAGATACCGATCGTTGGAATCGCAGCGCCGTGTGATTATCAAGATTACTCATTTTCTTTTATGCCTTCAGGGAGGCGCGCGCGGTGACCTTCGCGTAATCTCAAGACGAATTGTATGTATATACCACTGTTGTGATGACATGAATCAAACAGACCCGCTGATACGATTTGCGTATCATATTGTTGCCACCGGTAATATGTACAGTCGGGGACAGAATTCGCGAGACCCTTCGCCTTTCGATTATGCTTCGTTCTAGACACGAATACCGCATGGGACAGCATAACTGGTAGGTGGTACACTAAATTCGTGATAAAATAGACCTCTCATACCCAGCACTTTACTCAAGACTAAAAAACTGAGCCCGCGCGGCAAGATACTCGCAGACGCTCAGAGGCAAAGTTCGGAGTTCTACACTAAAAATAATCACGAATATCACCATTTAGTCATAATAATTATTGAAATAACCAACTCGATTGATCATAGAGAGATGATAACACTTTTTTCGTAATTTTGATAACCATTGTGTATTTTTTCCCCCTCGAATAAACAGTTAACAATTCGTTAGTAAACGCAATTATATGGCGAATACCGAAAAAAATCGCTAAATTACGCACGGAAAACCAATAAGAGAGTTTGAATTGACTTAGTTACACTTTCTAGAGCTGCAGCGTTATAGAACTGTGTTTGACAAATACACACAAAGGTTAAGGGTAAGTAGAAAGAGCATTTACGAAAGAACTCTAATGGTAAACTATGTCACGAAATATAAATAAACTATTTCTAGATGATTAAATGATGCGGAATATTAACACCTGGATTTTGTTTTCATCATACCATATTTAGAAGGTAAGCTAAATTTGAACGGAGTAGCAACAGTTTTAGTAGTCATAATAATAATTAAGAACAACAAATAAATAAATAAATCCGCCTGCAATGTGAATTAGCGGATCCACATTTTAAATCTGGAAGATGGAAGTAGGAAAACTTTCATATCTCTCTTTGTTTCTAACTTACACTGATAATTCTATAAAATTTTCTGTCAAGCTTTACTTTCTGTCTTCCAAGCCCGATGGGTTATAGGTAACACTGCTACCTGGCATTCGGGAGGACGTGAATTCAAATCCCGTTGGGCATCCAATTTCAGTATTCCATGATTTTCGTAAATCTCTCCAGCTGAACTCCAGAAAAGTTCCTAAATTCTTACCCGATCCTAGTTTCCAACACCATCAGCATTCATATCACATTGGCGTCGAAGATATGAAGAAGACGGGAAAAAAAAGAACGTGGTAGGTATGTGGTATCACTCTAATCCGGCTTTCGGGAGGACTTGGGTTCGAAACCGCATCTACCTATCCAGGTAAGCGTTTTAGATGGTTTCCCCAAATCACTCCACGCGAATGCCGGGATTGTTCCTTCAAAAGGCCATGGCCGAATTCCTCTCCATTACTTGGCCCCAGACCTCAATTAGATGTGAAGCTAGAAGCTAAAAATAATTTCTCAAATAAAAATAATTACATCTCTGTGGTGTGTTTTGGAGCTTTTGCTTGTTGGATTTATCTTATTCAACGGCCGAGCATGGTAGCGAAGGGACTAGAGTGCTATTTCCACATGTGGAGAGTCTCTAGTTCGGTGGTGTTTTAGAGCTGGTCGACGTCGAAATCATTATAGGGGAAAAAGGACTGGGGGCATATTTCTGGAAGGAATTCAGCCATGGGCATACCAGAGAATCATCCCAGCACTCTCGGAGTGATTCGATTAATCATGCAATATCTAAATACGGATTTAAACCCCTGTTCTTCCGAATGGGATGGCTTGAGCGTTACCGGGACTCTCGGTCACTGGTGCGATTATGGCCAGGGGCATGGGTGTTAAAGTAGGTGTTGTTGTATGTCTTTTGTCGTCTTTCAATTGTATGAGCAAAAAGCATTTGGAAATACATCAGTACACAGGATAAACACACAAACCGACTTAGCTGGATGATGGATATCGGGAGGAATGCTATTAAAAATTTAAAGACAATTTTTTTGAACCAAAAGGCAATTTTCCGCCTTCAAAAATATCTCACAGGTCCACCTCATTTCACAGAAAATATTCTTTGTTTCGTGCCAACTAGTAACATAGCTAAGTTCTCAAAACATATTAGGATAAAAAATTTGGAAAAGGAGTACTGTACTGAAGCTCTTTAGTGCACACGGGAGGGGTATTTAATTTCAGTTGAGTGTATAGGATTTAATCTTTTTAACATTATGTGTGGTTATTTCGTAAGGAGAAAATCTTCCTGCTGGCTCAGTTCAGACGCAAGGAGGATGTAACCGTCCTGACAAACGTTTCGAGGAAGTGTTTATTTACCAGTGGCTCTGAGGAAGTGAAGAACACTTGTTCAGTAGAATTTGCTCTTATACGGTTTGTGATCATGATCATCCGTACTCGAAATGTGCATATTTTCGAATCACAAGCACCTACAAATACAGTGACAGCCATTTGCCGAAAGTTATTAATTATTAAAGTTACTTGATCATAGTTAGAAGACCTATGAAAATGTTGAAAAAACATTGAACTAATATGTATTAGTCATTAAAAATTTCTGAGAATTGCTTCTCGAGGATATTGACTTCAGCATACCCTCATTGAATCTTGCAATGTTCTACTGGCACTATTTGCTTACGAAATGAATTGATCAATATTCCGTAATAATGGAGCTATTAAAAAAAAACTGAAAGTGCACGTTATTGAAAATTGATCTGCCTCCATCTGCTGATCTAAATATATTATGACCTTCGGTGCCTTTGAACATGTAACCAGCTGACTATTGTGACTTTATAGTCCGTCCAGAAAGCTTTGAGAGGGGGAGGGGATGCTAAGTAGATGTGGAAAACGATAAAGAGATAAATACGGGATTGAGATGGCAGAATAGTGCGACATCGGTGTGGCATCACTGTTGGGACAAGCGTTTTTTTTTTTTTTTACTATGGCTTTACGCCTTGTTCACGGCTAAGGTCATTAGAGGCGGGATAGGACTGGGGACAAGAAACGAGAAGGAATTCGGCCATGGCCTTTTTGAAGGAAGCATCCCAGCATTCGCCTGGAGTGATTTGGGGAAACCATGGAAAACCCAAATCTGGATGCCCGGACGGGGATTCGAACCACCGTACTCCCGAATGCGAGGCCCGAACGCTAACCTTTCACCCACCATGCTCGGTCGGCCCATACACTTTCTACTGAGCTCATGTCAACGTTTTTGATGGGATAATCAGTTTCCTGCGTCTTTGGCTGCTCGAGCAAACATCTAAAATAGGCGGGTCAGGTGGGCGAAATATTTGTGCTGCTGGGACATGATATGGGCGACGTAAATCACAGCCTTATAGATGGTAACATCGTGTCATACGGAACAGATACACAATTTTCATAAGTAAGTTGGTCACAGATGACTGTCTCGCAATACCCCACCTTTACAAATGACAATATTTGACCTCATCACGCGACGCCTCGTAGACGAATATTCTATTGGAAACAACAATCCTTAATGTATCTTTAAACTGTAATATAAAGAAGAATGTATGTTTGTTTGTTTGTCTGTTAGTTTGTTTGTTATTAATAAAAATCACTAGTTTTCATCCGATCTCCATGAACTTTGCACACTTATCTTTTGAAACGAGGAGAAAAATACTGTCTACATTTGATTGAAAAATTTTCTGTATAAATAACACATGTTGTCTCATAATTTTGAAAAATTACTGAATGGTGATAGACAGACGCGTAGGATGTGTAGGTCTTTGTACTACTTTTCCTTATAGCGGTCTGGTAGCTCAGTGGATAAAGCGCTTGCTTACTGCTATTTGGTTCACATCTCCGTGGAGGCAAAGATTTTTAAAAATTGTTTTTGATCGTAAGAGTCACTTCTGGACCGTCAGTTGTTCGGATTGAATGTTAAACTGTAGATATAACAAATTTAGGAGTGCAATGCGAGGCAAATCGTAGGTAGTCTCGCAATGCTGTAGGGATACACTTGTTTACGTTATATACGTTATATTGATCCCTCAGGTGTTGTTCGCAGTCAGTGTGTGTGTAATCTGCAGTAACAATACTATAAATGCGGAAGCAAGTCTCTGTCTTTTTGTTACGTTTTGACGACTAAATGGCTAAACCGATATTGATGGAATTTCTAAAGCAAATATTTGAATCTGCAGGAAGGGCACAGGACATTTTTTTCGGTATGATTAACAGTTGTAGTCACGAAATTTTGAGAACTTACCGTATGGTGACAGAGAGACGGATGTGTGTGTTAGTCTGTTATGTTACGTCGCTTGCTCAAGCTGTACTTCTCGCACATTATGTTAGTGTATAATTTGTTAATAATTTTCGTTTAGAGAAAAAACGTATTATTCTGTATAGATGTCGATTTTCTCTGTCCTATTACTTTGTATCTGCTTAAATGTTTCTGGTACCAGCTTATTTTGCCTTCATTCTTTATATGCCTTGCGGGCGTAAACTGGCCTAAGGTGTAGCTCTAGCAGAGCACGAGCAGCTGAAGTTATTAGAACCCAAGAATCGGTGCTCATGCTGAAGAAAGAAGGAAAGACCAAGCTGAAATAAAGCTGCTGTGGTTAACCCCCCCCCCCCTACCACCCAGCCTCTTCGTTTGTTTTTCTGTTTTTAAATATGTTGGAAATTGATTCTCTTCAAGAGACAGGTTCGACGGTAGAATGATATAGTGATGGCTTTCCTGTCATATTATGCCGACTCGGTGTTGTTTCGGACCGATCCTTCGTTACCAACAACTTTCTATATTCAATTCTGGCAAAGAAATTCTTAATCCACGCGTACGAAGTCGCGGGTATCAGCTAGTGTTCTATAAAAAAGAAAAGCTGCTGCCAGGCCTATTCTCGCCAGATGTTGTTTTGCGTGGTGTGTTTGTGTGGGACTGTTACCCAAATAAACAGCATAGCACCGTTTATTTGTTTATATTCATGATTCTAGTAATAAACCGTTTGATAATTGCCGCCCTCTCAAATCACTCAAATTACTCGATGTGGCTGGTGTAGCGATGGAGACTGAAGCTAACTAATGTTTGAATACAAGTCGCACATTCGATGAGGAAGTCTTCAGGCAGGAAACTATCCGTATTTCCTTCTACTGTGACTTCGGAATTATCTGCCATCCAGATCAAACTACATTTTCCTTCATTAGAGGCTAGAAAAAGGAGTAACAAAATAAAATTTTATAATTGTAAAAGTTTAACAAGAATACTGCTGGATTAGATTCTTTTACAAAATAACTGCAAGTAATTATCCCGTTTCGATGTGTGAATAACTTTTAAATACTAGGCACTGTGACGTGCTGCAGAAAAATTAAACAAGAATCGTTTATTACCCCTAATCCCGCCTATAAACAATATTTTTAAAAATATCCTAAATAAGTTTTCACATTTCGCTGTGATAATAACATACTGATCTCTGGTTTTATGAACGACGATTGAAAAACATGCTTTTCATTTATTCGTCAAATACCTGTCAATACAAATAATAATAATAACAATAATAATAATTTCTGTATATCTCAAATTAATATTTTACAGCATTTTGGAATTTAATTTTCACATCAGTTCTTCTTTTTTATACATTAACCATTTTTAATATTTATAGGGGTAAACCTCGTTACTGTCGAGGTAAATAAATATTGGAAAGAACTGTGAACAAAGATTACAAAACATGTTGATCAATGCCTACCAGTGGAATCATCCTGGCATTAATCTGCAAACGTTTTGAGGAAACATGGAAAAACGAAATCTTATAGCCGACTGGAATTTGAACCGGCTCAATAATTCTTCTCACTTTGGGAGACACCATGGCATTTTCTGCAAGCAAGAATGGTCTTGGAAAAAGACCGCTGTCAGTCTTACAGTTAATGACGTTGGCTAATTTCATATGCAGTCGAGCTTTTTAAATTCTTATGCCTGCATTCTGAAGGAAATGGATGATTGCTAGTCAAACTGGAATAAGCTGGATTTGTAAAAGGAAAATGATGTTATCTTCGAAAAACTAATTGAAAGGTTACATATGTGGTTATAAAAGTGGGTGTATTATGGTTGTTTCCGGGTTCATGAGAAACGATGTCATTAAGATATGACATCTTTACTTGATCAAATATTTGTGCGTCTACGACTAGGCTGCAAAATATATATATATTAGAAAAAGATTCATGGCCGAGTCAGTCTGTAATTATTGTTCCTATATATCTGTATGTTACGGTCAATTAAAAAAAACTGAGCGTAGTTGAGAGGATACGATTTCAAATGCCCTTCTGGCCATCCAGATTTAGATTTTCTACGGTTTTCCCATATCACTGCAAGCGAACGTCGGGATAGTTCCATCAAAAAGCCCATATTCCCGTCTCCCATGACCTCGAAGTCGAGAAGTCAAGCTGGAAACCAATTTAAAAAAGTTCAGAAAGCCCTGGTTCCTCGAGGATATACGGTTCTACTCCTGTATAATTCTTTCGCCTGTTACTGTGTGAGACAACAACCTCAGGTAGCAACATAAGCAAATTAGTTGAACAAGGAAGAGGAAAATCGCATGCCTGAAATGTCTGATAATTTCCTTGTTGTGTGGGCCTACGGAATTGTCTTCCGTGTTAGCAAACCACGACAGCAGACACATTCACAAAATCCTTCGCTAGAGTCCCGACCAAGATACTTAAGCTGGCGCTAGCAATGTAGGGGCTAGAACACTGACATCGCATTGTAAAGGCCTTCTGCCATATCCCTTCCAAACCATTACCCTTTCGGATAGGTGCAATGCACCCTCCGCCACACACTTTTAGTGAATCGCGGAGTAATAATAATAATAAAGGCCACGGATTCGAGTTCTTCCTCGCATATGGCTGCTTTTGAATGAGTGTAGTGTTCGCCTTGTGTTGATTTCACAATACAATGCCACCTTACCTCAACAAAGGCTGACACAATAGTCAGCTGGTTAAATGTTCAAAGGCACCGAAGGTCATAAAATATTTAGATCAGCAGATGGAGGCAGATCAATTTTCAATAACGTGCACTTCCAGGTTTTTATTTTTTTAATAGCTCCATTATTACGGAATATTGATCAATTCATTTCGTAATCAAATAGTGCAAGTAGAACATTGCAAGATTCAATGAGGGTATGCTGAAGTCAAAATCCTCGAGAAGCAATTCTCAGAAATTTTTAATGACTAATACATATTAGTTCAATGTTTTTTCAACATTTTCGTCGGTCTTCTAACTATGATCAAGTAACTTTAATAATATGTTATATGAGGTGGTTTCTGTAACTTTCGGCAAATGGCTGTCACTGTATTTGTAGGTGCTCGTGATTCGAAAATGTGCACATTTCGAGTACGGATGGTCATGATCACAAACCGTATAAGAGCAAATTCTACTGAACAAGTGTTCTTCACTTCCTCAGAGCCACTGGTAAATAAACACTTCCTCGAAACGTTTGTCAGGACGGTTACTTCCTCCTTGCGTCTGAACTGAGCCAGCAGGAAGATTTTCTCCTTACGAAATAACCACACATAATGTTAAAGAGATTAAATCCTATACACTCAACTGAAATTAAATACCCCTCCCGTGTGCACTAAAGAGCTTCAGTACAGTACTCCTTTTCCAAATTTTTTATCCTAATATGTTTTGAGAACTTAGCTATGTTACTAGTTGACACGGAACCGAAGAATATTGTCTGTGAGATGAGGTGGACCTGTGAGATATTTTGAAGGCGGCTAATTGCCTTTTGGTTCAAAAAAATTGTCTTTAAATTTTTAGTAGTATTCCTCCCGATAGCCATTCATCCAGCTAAGCCGTTTTGTGTGTTTATCCTGTGTACTGATGTATTTCCAAATGCTTTTTGCTCATACAATTGAAAGACGACACAAGACATACACAAACACCTACTTTAACACCCATGTCCCTGGCCATAATCGCACCAGTGACCGAGAGTCCCGGTAACGCTCAAGCCATCCCCATTCGGAAGAACAGGGGTTGAAATCCGTATTTAGATATTGCATGATTAATCGAAATCACTCCGAGAGTGCTGGGATGATTCTCTGGTATGGCTGAATTTCCTTCCAGAAATATGCCCCCAGTCCTTTCCCCTATAATGATTTCGACATCGACCACCCTAAAACACCACCGAACTAGAGACTCTCCACATTGTGGAATAGCACTCTAGTCCCCTCGCTACCATGCTCGGCCGTTGAATAAGATAAATCCAACAAGGAGAAGCTCCAAAACACACCACAGAGATGTAATTATTTTTATTGAGAAATTATTTTTGCTTCTAGCTTCACATCTAATTGAGGTCTGGGGCCAAGTAGTGGAGAGGAATTTTGCCCATGGCCTCTTTGAAGGAACCATCCCGGCATTCGCCTGGAGTGATTTGGGGAAACCATCTAAACGCTTACATGGATAGGTAGATGCGGTTTTCGAACCCAAGGTCCTCCAGGAAAGCCGGATTAGAGTGATACCTACATACCTACCACGGTTCTTTTTTTTTCCGTCTCTTCATATCTTCGACGCCAATGTGATATGAATTCTGATGGTGTTGGAAACTAGGATCGGGTAAGAATTTAGGAACTTTTCTGGAGTTCAGCTTGGAGAGATTTACGAAAATCATGGAATACTGAAATTGGATGCCCAACGGGATTTGAATTCGCGTCCTCCCGAATGCCAGGCAACAGTGTTACCTATAACCCATCGGGCTGGAAGGCAGGAAGTAAAGCTTGACAGAAAATTTTATAGAATCATCAGTGTTAGTTAGAAACAAAGAGAGATATGAAAGTTTTCCTACTTCCATCTTCCAGATTTAAAATGTGGATCCGCTAATTCACATTGCAGGCGGATTTATTTGTTGTTCTTAATTATTATTATGACTACTAGAACTGCTGCTACTGCGTTCAAATTTAGCTTACCTTCTAAATATGGTATGATGAAAACAAAATTCAGGTGTTAATATTCCGCATCATTTAATCATCTAGAAATAGTTTATTTATATTTCGTGACATAGTTTACCATTAGAGTTCTTTCGTAAATGCTCTTTCTACTAACCCTTAACCTTTGTGTGTATTTGTCACACACAGTTCTATAACGCTGCAGCTCTAGACACTGTAACTAATTCCATTAAAACTTTCTTATTGGTTTTCCGTGCGTAATTTAGCGATTTTTTTCGGTATTCGCCATATAATTGCGTTTGCTAACGAATTGTTAACTGTTTATTCGAGGAGGAAAAAATACACAATGGTTATCAAAATTACGAAAAAAGTGTTATCATCTCTCTATGATCAATCGAGTTGGTTATTTCAATAATTATTATGACTAAAATGGTGATATTCGTGATTATTTTTACTGTAGAACTCCGAACTTTGTCTCTGAGCGTCTGCGAGTATCTTGCCGCGCGGGCTCAGTTTTTTAGTCTTGAGTAAAGTGCTGGGTATGAGAGGTCTATTTTATCATGAATTTAGTGTACCACCTACCAGTTATGCTGTCCCATGCGGTATTCGTGTCTAGAACGAAGCATAATCGAAAGGCGAAGGGTCTCGCAAATTCTGTCCCCGACTGTACAAAAAATGTGGACTCCATACTACACCCACTATATACAAACAATGGTCTGACTGTGGGTTTGTACCCAAGTCCTTCGCTTCTCTGGTACATCCCCTCATCACCCTATCTGTTAAATTATTTTTATCCCGAAGTTCATTTAGTGAAAAACGTGAGAAACACATTCGTATGCCAACACAAACAGCAATAAACTGTAAAGAGCACAGTGAAATGGGAGATTGCCTAAACCCTGAAGCAATGGTTAGAAGCACACATTGATGGTGAGCAAATTTTATAACCATATATTTTAGACTCAAATCCACAGAGGAATGACACACGCAACATTTCCATGCCTATAGCGAGGTTGACACAACAACCAGCAACAAAATAGAACTCCAACAGAGGAAGAAAAGACACACACACACACACGCACGCGCGCGCGCTCAAGCACACGCACACACACACACTTGTACATGCATACAGCGAGGTCGACATAACTAACAGCAAGCATCATAGAAACGATGAAGTTGGGCAGAATTGTCGCTACCACTGGTTAACTGGACAGAACTATCGTTACAAAAATCACCAGACAGACGAGTTAAAATCAGGTATCACCATACTTACGCTTACATGCACAAAGAGAGACGCAGATACACATGTCCAAGTCTACAGAGAGTTCAACACAACTACCGGCACCAATCATGGAACCGAAAAAGTGGTGTAGTACTCTCTTGCCTCATGACTGGTTGAAAAACAGAACTCTCCTTACATATCATCAATCTGGCGAGATAGAGGGTGTGCAAAAAATGGCATATTTTCACCATACACCTAAGT
>JARYHS010014068.1:0-11000 GCA_031002005.1 Vandiemenella viatica | reverse complement strand
CTTCATCTCTACATACCCCTTACAACACACGTACTCAATTATCTTCTTCATATATGTTAATATCTGTCTTTCTCTACGGTTCTTACCTTCTCTCCACTAACAAATTAACCATTCCAGCATGTATTAAAATATGACCTAATAGCTTATCTCTTCTTTCGGTAAACTTCTTCCACAAACTTCTTCCCTCAGTCATCATTTCCAAAACTTGTACATTACATACTTAGTCTATCCACTTAACTTTCAGGATTCTTCTGTAGCACCACATTTCAAATGCTTCAATTTTCTTTATTTCCGGTATTCCTAAAGTCCATGTTTCTCTACCACAAAGTGCTGCGCTCAACACACTCAGTTTTAAAAAAGTTCTTTCTAATTCCTTGATCAATATTTGAAACTAAAAGATTTCTCTTTTTCATGAAGGCTCTTTTAGCTAGTGCTATTCTGCTTTTTACCATCATTCCTGCTTCGACCGTCGGTTGTAATTTTACTTCCCAAGTAACAGAATTCACTAACTTCTTCTATTCCATCCGATCCTATTTTTATATTTAATCTACTAGTTTTGGTATCATTTCTACTACATTTCATCACTTTTGTCTTGCTTTGATTTATATTTAGTCCAAAATCTTCCTTCAGTATTTTGTTCATTGCCATTCAGCCATTCAGTAGCTTCTCAATATCCTCAGTCCTTTCTGTTAACACGACAATGTAATCAGCAAATCATAGCATACTGATTTTTTCTCGCTGAACATTTATACCGCATGGAAATTTTTCTTTGACTTCCTTTTTTGCTTCATCTTCATACAAGTTGAATATTAACGGGGATAAACTACACCCTTGTCATACACCATCTTTAACTGATGCATGTCTCTCATGATTCTCTACTTTTACTATAGCTACTTCATTCTTATTCAGTTTATAAAGTATTCTTTTATCTCGATATTTTTGATCTGACTTTTTCAAAATTTTGAACATTTTGTGTCACCTAACATTATCAAAAGTTTTTCTAAATCAATAAACGCCATAAAAAGTATCTTTGTTTTTCTTGATCTGCCCTTCAAGTATTAATCTTAAAACCAGAATTGCTTCCCTTGTACCACGATTTTTCCTAAACCCAAACTGATCTTCATCTACTATCTCTTCTACTACCCCTTTCAATTCTTCCGTATATTATTATAGTTATTAATTTGAAGCATGTGATGTGTAACTAATGGTGCAATAATTCTCACATTTGTCGCTTGTGCTTTTTTCGGAAGTGTGAAAAATGATATTTTTTAAAATTAAAATCAGTTGCAATTTCTCCTGTTTCATAACTTTTTGATATCAGCTTGAATAATATTTCGATTCCTTCTTCTCCTAGGGATTTAAGATGTTCTGCATGGATCTCATCAATATCAAATGCCTTATTTGCTTTCAAGTCATTCAGAGCTCTATTAAATTCTGTCCTCAAAAAAGGATCTCCTAAGTCTTCACCTTCATTTTCCATTACGCTCTTGTTCAAGTCATCCCCGTCACAAAATTTCTCAATGTATTCCTTCCACCGATTAGCTGTATCGTCTGAGCTTAAAAGAGATTTCTCATCGACAGATTAAATGTTTACAACCTCTTCTCTTTATTTCTCCAAAATTCTGTTTGATCTTCCTAAATACAAACATCTACCTTACCTATGACCATTTCCTCTTCTACTTCTTCACACTTTCCATGTAGCCATTTTTCTTTTGATTTTATGCGTTTCCTGTTTATTTGATTCCTAAGTTGCCTGTATTGCTCTCTTCCTGCTTCATCCTGAGCATTTTTGTGCCTTCTCCTCTTATCCATCAGTTTCAAAACTTCTCTGTGATCCACGGTTTTCGGGCGGCTTGTTCCCTTAAGCCTAATGTTTCTTTACCAGCTTTCATTATTTCGGTCTTTAATGCATTCCATTCGACCTCGGTTGAGCTCCTTTCACAGTTACTTCTTAGACCTATGCTACCATTTCTGCAAATTTTTCTCTTGTTCTAGATTGGTTTCATTTTATTCACTGCCAGTCTGTTCTGCTTTATGCTGCTTCCTTATTCGCTTTAATTTCAGCCTGCACTTCATTTACTATCAAATTATGGTCCGAGTCTATGTCTGCTCCTGGGTACGCTTTACAGTCTACAACTTGATTCCTGATCTCTGTTTGACCATGATATAATCTAGCTGATATCTGCCTGTTTCCCTTGGACGTTTCCAGGTGTTTATTCTTCTTGCATGGTTCTTAAACAGTGTGTTTGCCAATACTAGCTTATATCTTTCACAAAATTCTAGCAACCTACTTCCTCGCTCATTTCTTTCTCCTAGACCAAAACATCCTACAGTATTCCTCTCTTTTCCTTCCTCCCCCTTCACCATATTGAATTAATTCTTCAATTTCAGCGTATATTTTTTCTATTTCTTCGTCATTCTTCCTGTGACGTTGGCATATATGCTTGTACCAATGTGGTTGGGACGGGCTTAGTTTCTAACCTCATAAAAATAATCCTGTCACTAAACTGTTCATAATAACTCACCCGTTTCCCTACTTCTTGTTCATTACAAATCCTACACCAGTGACTCCATTGACAGCTTGTGTGCTAATTATCCTATGTTCCCCAGACCAGAAATCCTGTGCGTTCCTTCCATTTAATCTCACTAATCCCAACAACATCTAACTGAAGTTGTTCCATCTCCGTTTTTAAGTTTTCTAACCTACCTGCCCTATTCAGACTTCTAACATTCCACGCTCCGACTCCTAGAATGTTTCTATCCATTCTGATGACTCCTACCTGAGCAGTCCCCACCCGGAGATCCGATTGTGGGGACTATTTTACCTCCAGAATATTTTACCCAGGAAGAAGCCATCATGATATATACAATTTGAGAGGATTACATGTCCTCGGGATACCCTTTGGGTCTTTAATGCAGTAGTTTCCAGTTTCCTTCTGCATCCCATGCCGTTGTTCATTTTAGATTCATCCGCCTTTAGGGGCCGTTTCCAACTCCAAGGGCAAGAGGGTGCCCCTGAACCACTCCCCGATCTTCCGCCCTCCTTCGGAGGCTGTTGGCAAGCAGTTGGTGACTCCTTATTACTGGGAATCTTTCAGTCGCCAGAGCCTCGCCGTGCAAACAGGGTGCACCACGTGAAGGAGAGGTTGACATTTGGTTCGAAAGACTAGTATTGTCTCTCCCAAACCCTGACACCCCATTGAGTGTTATGGTGCTTATTACCACTAGGGCAGCAGTGGCGCCGCCAGAAACTGGCGGCCGGCTGGCTGCCCTGCCCAGCGACCAGGACCGTCAACCACTGGTGGCCGAGAGTCGTGGCAGGGCATTGTATCTTACGTAGCTTACTACACTAGGCCGCCAGGCGGGCGCCGCCAGACCCGCCACCACACGTTCAGTCTACTGTTCATATGCTCCTTCCTATTTTACGATTGCAGAGGTACTGAGTGACAGGTTTGCTGAGACAACTAGGGACAGTCATCCTGTGATGGGAGGGAATCAGTCAGAGGAGAGTATAAATGACGAACCTACAAAATTTGAAATAAATTCTCAGGAAAGTGCGAAGTAACTCAGAAAGTTAAAAAATGTAACGTAACTGGTGTAAGTAATATTACTACAGATTTTTTAAGAATTGTGGGATACGATTAAAATTTTGTATAAAATGAGTTTGGAGACTTACCAGAGGATCGGAAAAGACCTATAGTAGTACCAGATCATAAAGGAAGGGTTAAAATATGAGGAAAATTCCTGGCCAATTGATTTGTCATCAGTGATAGGCAGAATGATGGAGAGATTGATATGCTGATGTTACTTGATGAATAGTATCTGGACCAATAGCTGAAGGATAAGCATTGTCAAACATTAGTTGTTGAACTTTCATCTGAAATAATAATTTATGTCTTTGTTTCGACTGTTTGACAGAAGGAAGCAAAGAGTTGAAAAACCCGATACCTTCATCGTTGAGGTTCGTATCTAATTCTTTATTATTTTGCCAATTGAACTTTTCTTTCTCTAAGCTAAGAAGTTGTTGCCCAAGTGCTGCTTGTATGTTAAACCAGTAGCGTAGCTAGCATAGGTGACATCCGGGGCGGATATCAATGGTGTCACCCCATAAAAAACTTAAATTTAATGTTCAGTAAAATATAATATCCCTAAAAGTGGAAAGTATGATTTTAATAAAACGTGGTTAAGCAAACAATAATTATTAGTTAATAATATTTGTTCATTAACAAAATTGTAACATTAATAACATTTAAAAGTTAAGTAAACGAAAGACAATTGCTTTCACATTTACTTTGTTCTAGCTTTAACAGTTGCATCCTCGGAAATCACATCTTTAGTTTTTGACATCGTTAATATTAAACAGTTTTGAGTTGCTTTTGTTTAGTTCTCAACCTGGCAAGACTGTTTAGCCTCGTGTTGCTCAGAGTTTACTGTTTGATTCATTTTTAATTTACTAAAGCTGAACTCAGACATAGCACCTCATACGCAAATTGTCGTAAGTAACTTCAAGGTGACAATATTCCACGATGAATTTTAAAAAGTCCACAGCAACTGCAATCATTTGTTATAGAAATGGTGACATACGCTTCTTTAAATAACATTCTCAATCCTGATATTTGAAGGAGATGTTCTGGGTTCTCATAATTCATCACAAAAAAACCACCAACATTTTTAATTCTTACCATGTACGCCGAAAACAAATTATTTCTCCATACAACCTTAACCAATGAAACTATATGTCAAACGGATTTGATCTTGCTCGGAGTTCGGTGTTGAATCGTCCAAGATAGTCCAGCATATCCTTCTGATTTCAATTCTTATTGCGATTCTTGCACCTGGCAATTCGTTTTTACAACAGAGCTCTTGGTTCTGTTCGGAAATGACGTAGTCCTGTTATTTTCATAGCAAGATCTGTTGCCCCTTTGTACAATATGACACCGCTTTTCATGAATATAAAGACATAGCGCCTTTATTTTTATCATTGATTCTTCAAGGCTAAAGTTTTTACTTTGAAATCCAATCTGACAATTTACTTCCATTAATACATCATTCCTGTTTAGTAAACACTTATCAGCGGCTGATGGACACAAAGAAAGGTGTAAAAATAGTTTCTGCGGTCCAGAAAAATGTCACAGGAGGTGCATTTTTGTGAAAATGAATGTTGACCGACATAAATCAATTAAGACCAATACATTTAACGAAACGGCTGTGTGTTGTAATAATGGTTGTTCTCCTCCACTTACAACGGTAATATTAGCTGTATTTTCATATCCTTCACTAAGACACATCACATAATCTATCCCATCACTATAAAGCTTCTTATAAATTTCATTCCTTAGATCTACAGCTTTGTTTCCTTTTAATGGAAAAAATCCAAAAAAATATTTCTTTAAATACCCCTTTCCTGTATTAGTGTTCATCAAACGATTCCCTTCAGACGTATAATCAATTGTATGAAATGTCTGGCGTGCTATCAAACATAATTTTGAAATATTTTACCGATTTTATTTCCTTAACGAGCTTAGATTGTATGTGGTTTGGTAGAATACTTATGAATTCATTTTGGATATAAGGCGCAGATATTTATTGTGTTCAAAATCAAAGATGTGTGCTTTTGGCACTGCAGCATATTTTGAAAGAGGTTGAACTAGTTCTAAGAAACTGTCGTTATTTGTAGAGCCATGTCCTTCACTGGGGTTCACGATATTCTTGGGTTTGTTCCGCTAGAAACAAAGTTATATCCAAAAAATTTAAATAAATTTCTGCTTTTCAGAATCAGTTTGATTGCAAATCTATGTCATCTATTGTTTTGTGGAATTTTAGCTTTATATCTAAAGTTTTCAACTTTTCAAGATTTTCCAGATGTTCGTTTGTAGTTCTGAGGTCTGTCAGTTTAGTATTTAGTTTCCACCACTTCTGAAATCCAGCACAAATGCAGATCTAGTATTAGTATTATAGCCAGCAAATAAACGACAGCAAAAGCAACACAGATTGACAGTGATGGGTAAGTAAACCATTCACGAGTGCAGAATTACTTCATCTTTAGGCGTCTCCTTATAGAAAAATTCTGTTGTAAGATGTCGCTTGTTTTAAACCCTTGCGTTCTTCTCTGTTTTGGAAATAATTGCTCCCTTTTTTAATGATCTCTATACAAAAAGAACCAAGAATGAGTAAACTCCAAGGTGACACATGTCTTAAGTACTGTAGATTGTTTATTTAACATCTTGTTTGCTTCGTGAAGATCGGCTGATTTTTTATAATTTTTTTCTTGAATCATGATGAGAATTAGTTTGTTTTGATGAGCTTTGGCTATCCATCAATTTTGTAACATATTTTAAGATGGATCCAGATATACTCTGAACTGCAATAATTTTAACTGGTTTTGCTTTTCTCAGCTGAAATCCACGTTTCCTCTTCAATGTATGAATTCCTCGATGCAATTTTTCATTTTTTAGTACAGACAGTTAAACGAAACATAATCTGTCAGTATCACGGGGGTAATAATATATATATTTTTACTTATGGTCTTAGTAATAAATATAGAAAACTTATGTTTTGTTAGCTGTGAGGTAATTTTAATAAAAAATAAAAGTGTTACTGTTCTTTTATGAGTGGTGAGAAGTTCATTTATTTATTTTATTTTATTTTATTTATTTTTTTTTTTGCGGGTTTTGAGTTTTATTGTCAAATACTCAAGAATTAGCATTTAAAATCATATTCATGAGTACCTAAAATTATTTCCTGTTATTTTTATTAATTATTTGACAGATCAGATTTGTTGCACCAATTGTCGACACATTAAGAATTTTTGTCCATTTCGAAGTCTCTCACTATGCTATTTAATGACTATGCATTTTAAAGTCATTTTCTTCTTCCTAAATATTTCTACTTCATTATGTAGCCGTATAAAAGTTTCTGAAAAATTGTGAAAGCTATCTTATACTGTTTTTTTTTTTTTTTTTTTTTTTTTTTTTTTTTTTTTTTAATTACCCTTTATGCCTACTACTATAGTCGACATTGAATTAAATAGACTCACAAAGTCAACACATTTCCTCCTTTAATCGACACCTTTTCCATAACCATAAAATACCAGCAGGGTCAGAAAAGAACAACAGTTCACTAAAGAAAATCTAGAGGAAACTCAACGAAAGTGGCCCACAATTCCCGGGTCCCTGGGGGATAATGTTAGAGAATCAACTCCACATTAAGTTCTTTGATATATCTTAGTTCAATAGTTAAAATAATAAACAATAGCTCAAATAATATAAAAACATACATTTGCAATATCTGCCAACTTTACATGAAGTATAAAGCAAGTGAAGTATTTCACTACCTGCATCTGACATAATATATGTAGCTACACGCTCCTAAATATGACATTGTATGTACCGAACACGGACACTAAGTGTAAATTTTAGGTCCCTAACGCCACTCAGTAACATATAAAAAATGTAATTGGCTCAAAGTTTCGTTTAGTTAATAATTAAAGCTCAATTTTTATTGACGAACACATCCATGTCGATTTAAGGAACATGTAAGGATGAAGGTCCCTTTATGGCAGTGGTTCCTAAGTGGTGGTCCGCGGAACCCTGGGGTTCCGTGGAAGGGTCACAAGGGTTCCGTGTTCAATTCTAGAATTAAATAAAATGTCCATTGAAGAGAGACATAACCGTGCCGTGAGAAGGCTATCATGGTTCTGCTTCTGTTTGTGACGACTTACTGATGTGAAACTGGGTTTTCAGCTTACCCTAATAAAAATGGGGATCCGCCATAAAACGTATGATCAATTAGGGTTCCGTGGCCAAAAAAAATGGGAACCGCTGCTTTATGGTTTCCATTATAGAAATCTGCTTCTCGTCTAAACCGCGAATCATTATTTATTTCATTGTAATCACATTTTCATATTCTCGTTCTGTAGAAGTCAAAACGAACTGAATGTTAAAGGACCGACGTTGTAATTTTGCTAACAAGATTAAGCATATGTTCTACAAAACTGTTCAATAACGACAGACAATACCTCCACCGAATACTTGGACCCTTTCGGATTGACTTGGAACCTGACATTGTTGCTAGTATTATGCATGAGTCATCGAATTTGCTTGAATTCTAACTTCATACAATTTCATCTTGACTATAGGGAGGGATACTGTCCCAATAAGTAAGTACTCTTACCTTACCAGCGGGTATAAAATATTGTAAATCTGATATCTCTAAATGTATTCTATTTATTTAAATTTACATTTTTTCTAATTACACGAATCTGCCAGATGATACATTCAAAATTACGAACAGTAGAAAATATTTCAAGATATTCCTGAGTTTTAGCTAATTGAATTTTAAATAAGCAAAGCAATTAAAAAATTGAATTTAGTGCCATGCATAAAACATCTGATGTTAATTCATGAAAGAAATATGGAAATGGAAGCCTAGATTATGCATGTTTTTTTTATTTAGTTTCCGAAGAAAATATATTTTTATTTAAATAATATAATTTATACATACCTTTATTTTAATAATTTTAGATATCTTTCTATTAATTTCGAAACTACCACGCTTAGTAAACTACATTATAGTTACCTTCCCTTCTATCAAATCAAACAAGCGACGGACGTCAAGTACGATTTCCTGTGATTTTTGGAGCCATGGATAGAGTGATGCTACCTTTGTTTAAGTGCGTAGTGTTGCCTATAATTTTACTCCACTGTAACGTAAGGGCACAGTGCACTGGATTGGATTTGAAAAAAGCTCTAGGTCAACTTAAAAAATAAAATAAAAAACTATAAAAGTAGGAGTGGTTGGACACCAAAAGATATGAAAAAAATCCTTGTTTGTATGACACTATTTTCTATTATTTCATTTAATGAATTTCGGGTATCACACCCCAAAGGGGTGACACCGGCGGCGGACCGTCCCCACCGAACGTCTCCTGTAACCTGTTCTTGTGGTAATTTCTTTAGAAGACATATACATAACTTTCTCAGGTGATCATGAAGATGTCTGCACACCATGATCAGGATAGTTTGCAGCACATTAAGAGCCAAAATCATTTCAGCTGAAGCCTCTTCTTGTGGACTTGAGATGTATCCATTAAAGCAACCAGAATTCTCAATGGAATCTGAATCATAAGTCAATGTGACATTAACGTTTGTATAGACGGAAATATTACTCTGCGACTCTCGAGGTAAAAACTGGTCTTTCAAAAAAGCAACAGGGTGAAATATGGCCAGTCACTATGGAACTCGTCGGGTGCACCATCTCCTGATCTGACATACATTTTTTGAATTGTTTGCCAAATTCCAGTCTCAAATTCTTTTTGCTTAAGTATTTTATCTGTAACAAGAAAATAATATAGTATTGATTGTAATTGCTTTTGATGTTGGAGAGAGACTCTGATTATTATTACTAAAGTAAGATAATAGTCTGAACTACTTCTAGGTAGTGAGGATAGTTATAGTATTATTATGACTTGTTTATTTTTAGGGTCTAATTACTTCTCGTGTCCAGGACATAACATTACAAGTAGAAAAAAAAGTAACATTAATTAATTAATATCAAAATATAGAACACAATTAAATGAAATGTGACCAGAATTCCGCAATCTTGATAGCCTTCTCATTTGCCCTAAAAATGTCGTCGATAGTTCAGGTTTTTAGGAGATTCCTGCATACCAGAAGATGTTGTGGGTTCTGAAGCTCACCACATTCACATAGATAGTTTCCAGTAGTGTAACCGCATTTTTTATATTAGATTTTCATAGCGACACTTCAGTTCTTAATCTATTTACAGCCTTCCATTTAGCATATGGCTGATTACACCTCACAACCGATGCTTTTGTGATATTCCTCCAGTACCTTTCAGGCAACAAATTTAGCCATAGTACTAGACGGCGTGCTTCAGGGGAAGATATTATGGCTGTAGTTGACTGTAGGAAGCTCTTTCTTGACTTCACTCTTGTGGGTTGAGATCATGTCCAAATAAAGGGTGTCTGGGGTCTGTTTCCTGTTTCATATTCTCCATCTCTGTAGCTGTTCTCCTTCGAATGTCAGGTGGTGCTATACCCCTAATTTGGTATATTTTGCTACCAGGAGAGCGTTTCAGGCCAGTTGTTACAACGCGACCAGTATCATTCAATGCTATATCAGCCTGCCTAGTATGGGCAGAGTTTTGCCAAACTAGTGCTGAGTATTCTGCTGCAGAGAAACTAAGTGGCATAGCAGATGTACGAAGCACATTTGGCTGTGCTCCCCAGGAGGCACTTGTAAGTTTTCGGATGATGTTGTTCCGGGCGGATATTTTGAGTTTCAGATCATCACAATGGGCTTTTAAGATAAGAGAGCGATCAAGGTTTACTCCTAGATATTTTAGAGTATCGCAATGCAGTAGTTGTTGTCACCTCCAGTTGATGTTCAGGTTTCTCTGTTTCTCAGATGGAATGCACAGATCTGTGTTTTTCCATGGTTGGGGTTCAAGTGATTAGCATCATAATACTTTGACATTTCCTCAAGAGCTATTGTCAGCTTCACCTCCACCCCCTGAAAGGTTGTGCCTTGAGCAGAAAATGATGTGTCATCAGCATAAATGAATTCCCTTGTTCCAGAAATAATTGGTTGGTCATTTGTATATATGTTGTACAAGAGCGAGGCCAGCACACTACCCTGAGTGAAGCAATTCTTATCAGTTCTCCATCGACTCTTCTTATTGTTGAGGGTGACGTAAAACCTTTTGTTTTTTAGTAAACACTGGATGAGTTGTGTAAGATGGTAGTCTTTTTTGGTGGAGTATACCTTACTTATCAAAATTTTGTGGTTTACTGTATCATACGCTGCTGTGAGATCGATGATTGCTACATTCGTAACCTGTCCTCTTTCATACCCATCCTCTATATACTGTGTGAGGTTAAGAATTTGTCCGCTACATGATCGGCCACTTGTTTATTTATATGTATAATATTCTTGTCGTTTCACAAAGTCGGTTTTACTTTTAGATACCTGGCAACGGGA
>JARYHS010014064.1:0-19000 GCA_031002005.1 Vandiemenella viatica | reverse complement strand
ATTCATAAATTTTTATTTTAAATAAGCATTTTAAGTAAATTATTCATCACTTTAATTGGTAATTTGTTCCAATTCCTGACACTCTTACCAACAAAAGAAAATTTTCCAACTCCCATACCCGGGGTGAACATTGAGCTGCATGGTGAAGTAGGGGCAGTGCAGAGCAGGGCAGGGCAGCACGAAACCAGAAACAGCGTCAGGCAGTTGCCGCGCATATTAGAGCGCAGTTTCAAGCGGCAGTTTGCAAAGCATTGTTGTGTTGTGTGAAAAACCGACAAAAAAAGTGTAACCAAAAACATGTCGATGCAAAACATTGATTTTTGATTTCTGAATCAGACTGGGATTCTGAGCTTGGAAAATTCTTATTACTTTATCAGAAGCTTAGTTAGATAAAACTATAGAAAAGTGAGTATATGAAAAGAAGAAACTCCCATCTGGCTTTTGCAGTGACAAGAGAATTCTCAAAAGATTTATGCATTATTTATGGATGACTTGAGTGGAGATTCACAGCATAATCTAACCTGTTATTTTCTCGATGATGCTAAAATACCTATTAGAACTGAAGAAAATCTGGCAGTATTTTCATGGTTATTTATTTAATTATTTAGCGTTTGATCGTACATATGACATTTACAGGAAATTTCTCTTTTATTTCATATTATATTTTTAAGAAAACTACTTAATTGAGCATAAGAAACACTTGGATCCAAAAAAGCAGTGTCCATAAAATTATTCGGGAAAATGTCTTCAGAAGAATTCTCCCTCTCTCATTAGGTGTCGTATGGAGGTTGCCTTGAAGAGGCAGAAGAAGCAGAAGAGCTCAATTCAGTTGGATGTGTGCCAAAGTAAGGAAAAACAAAAAAAGTGTTTCTAGAGGACACTACTGAATGACATAGTGCAAATAATAAGAAAACAAATTATGTAATAGTAGCCTATAATTCAATTATTTTTTAAGTTTTGTAAAAAATGAATTGAAAAAGAGGAAATAAAAGTGAAAATTGTAAGTGGACAATTGTATGATAAATACATGCTGAATTTACTTGCCACTTGTTGGGCTCATTGGTGATCCTTGTCCAAATTTCTTGTTTAAATTTAATTTTTATGTATTTAGTATGACTGGTATTATGAATCACAGGGTGGTTACGTGCCAGTTTAATCATTATTTCTTATTCCATAGTTGAAAATGATTTAAAAGTAAAGCAAAATTATAAATAACGCAAGAAGTGTTATGGCAAAAACCGGCACAAATGATCTGTGTGGCACAGTTTCTGTGTTGTGATCACAACGTGGTGTAGTCCACGTGTGGCGCAGTAGTGCGCTGCCCTTCATCTCAATACGTGCGGTTCCGCTCCAGAAGGTAGAGACACAGAAACTGTGCTGCACCGCCTGCGTCAACTTCAGTGTGCGCCCAGCCTTATGCATGAATTGAGTGCCAGCTTGTGGTCATGGTCACCTTTCCCCTTCCATGCACTATTCCTAATTCTTTGACGAATATCCCTCCAAGCCCCATCACCAACATATGCCCTGTACATTCCCAGCACTCTCCTCCCTTCCTCCAATGATTCCCAATCCCACTCCTTTATCATATCGGTTACTGACTGGGTGCTGCGATAATTTCCACAAACAAATCTAGCTGCTATTCTTTGCACACCCTCCAATTCCTGTATTTGATAACCAAAATGTGGGTCCCAAACTACAATGCCACATTCAACCAATGGTCTCACTAAAGTATTGTAACCCAATTCCATAACTTCTCTGGTACATCCTCTCATCACCCTCTCCAGTAAATGAAGGATTTTGTAAGTTTTTCCTACCACGTCCCCAATGTACTCTGGCCAGTTGAGTTTGTTTCCAAACATTATGAAAAGATGTTTACACCTCAAGCCTTTAACAAACAATTCTGACCCCACCCCATAGTCATAATTAACATTTAGTTTTTTATCTGTTTATCTAATAAGCATACTCTTCTAGGCATTTATCTTCATTCCAGGCTGACCTACCCATTTAGATATTCTATCCAAGTCATGCTGCAGCTGTTAACAGTCTTCAACTGTTTTGATCATATTGTATACCATTATAAGTATGATCTGCAAAAAAACCTACATTCTGACTGTAACCAGTCAATACAGTCATTCATTAGAAAAATGAACAGCAACGGTCCCAATACACTACCCTGTGGCACTCCCATATTTACTTCCACCTATTTTGATAATGTATTTCCCACTCTAACACTTTGCTTTCTGGCTTATTAAAAATTCCTCTACCCAGCAAGTAACTTTTTCATCCAGTCCAATAGATTTCCGTTTATTAAAAACCATTTTATGGCTCACTCTGTCAAATGCCTTAGAAAGATGTAGTGCCACACTATCAACTTTGCCTCCCTTGTCCAATTCATCTGAAATATCTTGCATATAGCCCACCATCTGAGATTCACATGAATATCCTTGCCTAAAGCCATGTTATCGATTTGCAAACCAGTTTCTTTCCTCACAGATGTTTCTGATACAGTTGCATATCAATGTCTTTATCGTTTTGCTTATCACTAATGTCAAACTAATTGGTTAGTAATTTTCAACCCTATTTGTAACCCCTCCTATATGAACCGGTACTGCTATCGCTCTTTTTCAATCCTCTGGTAAGCAGCAGGACTGCAGACTCATTTGAAATAAAATTTCAAGGTGAGGTACAGTATGGTATTCCACAATCTCTAATAGAACTGTGGAAATATTATCTACACCAGCCCCTTTACATTTTTTTTTTTTTTTAGCTTTCTGAGTTCTTTCATAATTTTCTGAGAAAAATCCAGGGCATATATGTCATCCTGAAAAATAAAAGTCTGAGAATAAATTAATAACGCCATTGTTAGTGGTATATAGCTTGTTGAACGGTGACACGTCTAAAATCAGATAATGTTCCAAAAAAAGAGTTTTTTTATGAATAAAAAATAAGGTCCAGTGCATAGTGCATATTTGACTATCGTGTTGAGTATTAATGGTAACTGCTTCTCAGAAATTTTTAGACTGAACAAAATATATCAAACTCATCTACTCATATAACTTGTATTGTAGAAGAAATGCTGCTAACAGATACATCAAAAGAGTCATATTAAAACTAATCACCATGCAACAATAATTATTGTTCATCAAGAAAAAAGGTCCCAAACTTCAAGAAAATTCAGGATCTTTTTGAAGATTATGGTTTTTACAAAATTTTTAAATCAGTGTTTATGACAAAACTGATACTATGTTGAATTTTTTTTTTTTTTTTGGTGACAGAAAATTGTGTCTTATTTTATGGACTGGATAAAAAACAAGTAACAAAAATACATTTCATGAATGTTTTAAAAAATTTCCCAGTACACCCCATGTTTTGTGGGAGTGAGGAAGAGATGAGTTTGATTTATACATAACATTTAAAAGATGATTTCATAAAGTTTATAATGAATTCTACAAAAAATATTTTATTTTTTAAAACATTTTTACAATTTTTTTCTGCAGTGTAATAAATTTATTGTATTGAACCATCACTGCACAAAAGTAGCTCACTGTTGACAATCTTGATTTTATACATCCATGCTTTGTGATGGCTGAACACAAAAGCATAATGTATTGGCACAACCTGCAGGATTAAGTTAACTGAGATAGAACAGAATTTCCTCAATAGGGTGAAAGTATCTCAGGAGACCGTTGGAATGGAGATTAAGTGTACCTCATCATGTGCTACAGGTTCACAAGCATTCCCGACATGTTCGCTCTTTTAATATTGTTAAACAAAATAAATAGTTAGATAATTGTGACACTGAAATTACCATTAAGAACTGAAAATATGATAGGGAGAATAACCAACCACTTACCACGTATGAAGGCAGGAGGGCCAGACAAACACAAGGAAACACACTCAATACACACAAGTCACAACATTTTGGTTAGTAACATTAATCATGTAGGAGGCAAGGGGAAAGATGTGTACTTACTTACCAGGACCTACCAAGTGAATGAACCAAAGATGAAGAAAGAGGGAAGAGTGGGGATTGAACTGGTGGTAGAGGAAGTTGACCAACGATAATTGTGAGACAATATCTGTGATGATCAGCTAAAGTGAAATAAAAATTATAATTTCAAACTGTTAGAAGAGTGATAGAGTTACAGGTGGGATCTTAGCATAGGATGAGGCCAGGGATATGTCTGGTGTGTAGGATGTGTTGATAGTACAGTTTGAATCTATGGAGTTCTGAAGAGGTACTGGCATGGATTACCACACGGTTGTCAGGGTTGGCAGAATAAACTTTTTGGTGTAATGAAACAACAGAATATCGGGGTTAGTAATAAACAGTTTATGTCAGAAACTTTGACCGTGTCATGTTGCCTTTGGATAGTTTGTTTGTGCTTGACTCTTGGTTGCCACCTGACTGGATAACATTAATCAGGGAAGGTAAGTTGAGATTAAAGTCACTGTTGCCAAAGAAATATTAAATCACTGTACTCTTCAATAAATTTACAAAGTCACAAAGTTAGGCATCAAACTACTTTTCAAAATAAATGACTGCAAGTACAATATACTGAATTGAGACCGGCCAACCTCATTAACCCCTTAACTGTTTACAGTCACATGAGGCTTAGCAACTATATCCTTCGCTCGCTGATAAGTTTCAAAGATGGCAACCTCTGACTGTTGCATTCTGGTATAGCTTGCTACTGCCCGCCTAGCCAAGCGCGCACAGGCATGCCACAAAGGTGCGTGGTTACTGCCCAACTGATTTTCATGAACTGCCATGAGGAAACTCTTGTGGCCTGTATTTATAAGCATGGCCTCCCAGACTGTGAGAATGTTGGTACTTCCCTGCTCACAATGTGACATTGAAAATCTTTAGTCACTAAATAAATTCCTATCCATTTTGTTTTTTACAGTAGGTAGCTAAACTAGCAAATGATAAATTCAATCCTAGTAAAGATTTTCATAGCTATCATACTTTAGCTGTAAAAAATTATTTTAAATAATTTCTAAAAAAGTCCGTAACTCTCAAAGATTTAAAGCCACGAAACTGAAATGACTTTTAACTTGCTTCAACTTTGTTACTCCTTCATTTGATACCAAGATTAACTTGTTTACTATTTTCTAACATGGTGAACCAGAATTGTTATATGACTTTTAATTTCGAAAATTTATATCTTTGACATATTTATCTTACAGCTCTGAAGCATGCTTCAAACAATTCTATGCACCATTTTCTATAAGAAATCATAATTCCCTAACTGTAACAACAGTTCTTTAATAGTTTTCTCATCACTTTACAATTGCACCCCTCTCCTCTCATAATTTGAATTCTTACAAAACCTCTTGTGGGAACTGCCATCATGCATTTTAATTATTTCTTTTTCAGATATCAGCCAATATCTGGCATAAATTATAAAACCAATTGAAGTGTCATTCCTTGAAAAATCTCCTCTTCCAGTTAAAATTAGAGGGGAAACAAATTCAAAGGAGGTACTATTTCTACTCCTTGACGTAGACTATCATTTTCATTAGAACCTCTGAAAATAACTCTTAGCTTTAAGCTAGCTCTCTGAAAATTTAAAATGATACGTAATAAAAAATCCCACTTCTTTTAGGCTATAATCTGTTTTTCTATCTTCCAAATTGTGGCTTCTAGAATTTTAAATGTGTTTATGCATCATAACATTTTCCTACTAGTCCCAAATTTCAAAGTCTCGTATCTCTACAGTCAAAGTTCCTATCTGGAAGGTTACTAATCTCATTTTACTAGTTATGATCTGAAACAGCTCTGAAAATGAAGGTAACATTTTCTTTTACGAAATATTTTGAATCCAATATACCAGATTTCTAGATCTGTTTAATCTTAAATATGATTTGGATTATCCAAGCAAATAACTTTAAACCTGATCTGCAATGTTATGAAGAAACGAAATTTTAGGTTACCTTACATTGCCTGTCATCATTCATCTTGGAAGGCAGTTTTTGAGTGTTTAGACTGATGCAGGAAGCAGTGCTGTAAAGATGGGTAAGTTTTTAAATTAGGTGAGTGACAGTGCAGGTGGCATTTTCAATAATAAGAAAGGATTCCCATGTGATAGGATTAAAGCAGGTAGTGATGGCTGAACGCGTGTTTCGTAGCAGAGTATACTGCAAGGGAAACATCCATGCGGAAGTCTAGGATGGTTAGAAGGTAAGCGCTTGTGAAACAAGATCTTGTTCACAGTAATAGGTCTGCTAAAGCAAGTGCAGCAGCCAGTGGGTAGGATTTTGGGAAGGAGGACACACATTTCAGGAAAGAAATGCAGGAAGTGAGGCCAATAGTGCAGGATCTGGTTAATGGATTCCAAGTTAGAAGAGAACTGGTTGATGAATACTGGTCTGTGGTCAGCTTTAAGTTGTGTTTGCACTTGAGAGTAAATACTGGCGAGATGCTCTCGATAGTATAACTCGCCAGTGGACACAGCTCGTGATAGCTCGTGATGAGTGGCGAGCTACTGCCTGAGAGCCGACAATAATTGACTCGCTCGCAAGTCGACATGCCATTCTTGTGCTGTCTGAGAGTAGCTCACAGAATACGTAGCCTTACCTCAATGCACTGAAGTTTGTAATTCTGGAATTCCCTGTCTTTCTAAGACAACGTATTTTGGCAAGTTTAATGTAATGGAGGCTTCAATATGAATCCCCCCAAAATTATGTCAATATGATGTAATAAACAAAAAAGCAATAGTAAAACAATGAATTGTGCAACAAGTAAATTTACCTGATGCAAAAAATTGAAGAGTAGTTAACTCATTCATGTAATGGTATAGATTTTCTCATTTTAGTGTCCTGTTTGAAAATTGTGGATCCCATAGATTCTATATGATAAAATCAATTTCACAGCTTATTAATCTAAAAAGTTTCTTAACTGTTGCCCGTCTTTGATATGTAATTCCGGTGTCAGCGTATGTCTGGCTCCAAAAACACTTCTCCTTTTTATCCAAGGCTTAACCCAGAAGCTTTTCCTACTCAGTTTTTGCCTCTTTTTAGTAACAGCAGACAGTATGGTCACAGCTGACGCGATTTTCTACTGTGCGCTGCCATCTTGACTACTCTCATGTGGACAGGGTTCTGAGAGTTTTTGTGAGAACTGTCCCGCGAGCAGATCACCGAGTGCTCTCGAGAGTAGAGCTAGGCAAAATCTACTCTCAAATGGACACGCAGCTTTAGGAGGTGCAGAACAGGAATTGTGAGTGACAGCACAAGAGATTCACTTCTGCACAAGATCAGGAGGGTAGCAGCTGGAAATGAGGGAATGGGATAGTTTTTGGCAACACCTGGAAAGTGGTTCATGTTCGGAACAGATGTAGCTGCCACGGAATGCCAGGCTATATGGAATGGAATGGTTGGTGTGGAAGGAATCACAACTGTCAAATGGTAGGTACTGTTGTAAATTTGTTAGCTTCATGTGCACAGAGGTGTGGAAGGCACACTGTCATACGGCAATGTCCACAGCAAGGAAGGTGATACAAGAGTGGGAACATAACCAGGTGAAGCTGTTGTCGAAGGAATTGAGGGAATCTCGGAGGTGGTCTTCCCTGTGGGTCCAGATAATAAATGTGTCATCTATGGGGCCAAGGGGGTGGTTCTTTAGAAATTGTTGCTCCAGATGACTGTTAAGAGGTTGGCATAAGATGGGGCCATGTGGGTACCCATGGTAGTGTCACATATCTGTTGATAAACCTGGGATTAAAGGAGAAGCAGTTTTTTTATAGAGGAGGATGTCGACTAGATATGTGATAAAGGACGTGCTAGGAAGTGTATACCAAAGAAGTGTTGAATGGAACTGAGGCCATGACAGTGGAGGATAGTTAACAAGTTAGACTCAAGTAGCCATGTTGCACTTAACCCTTTCCTACCGGCTATTGGAAAAAAAGGGAAATTTATAATTTTAATTATATATTTGTATAAAGGTACTTGAAATTAAACGCACATATTTTTTTCAAATTTTTTTTGGAACTCTAAGTGCTAATTACTAAGCCAGTACTTATAAGTACCATCAGGGACTTTGTGTATCACAGGATGTACACCAATAGCAATTGAAATCAATTATGTTCATATTGATATGAAATGTTTGCCTCATGATATTAAAAAAAAAAAAAAAAAAAACAATTCTTTTTGCTCATTCAGACACAAAAGACATTGTAATTCAACATTTGGAATGATGTTTTACTGTATTTTCTTCATTCTACATACTTCACATCTTCATCTGATGTTTACAATTTAGGGACAGTGTATACCTCTGTTTCCCAATCTTACATCTCTCGTTTTGGAATTGTATGACTTGTGTTGTTTGAATGGATGAGGGCTTGGTGAAATATCTGTAGATGACCTTTTCTCCTTACTGATATCCTTCATAGTCATCGTACCGTGTGCAAAGGCTCTTCTAAAATTTTTTACAGACTTTTTTCAAATATCGGACCATTTATGTTATAGGAATTGACAAATACAACATTCAGAATTCCCCAAAACAATCTTTACCATGATTTCGGTAATCTTCTGTCAGCATTGCACAAGGTCATCAGCAGTATCAACCCCGACACATGAAGGTATTGTAGTCCTTGACGACTCCTGAGCATGAAATTGTCGACTTCATTCCATCTTTTTCTTTGCATATAACTAGTGTTGTAACAACAGGGTGGCAGAATGGGCAAAATTCTACAGGACCTAGTGCCGGAGGTGGCCCCCGATGACCGGCCAGAGAGGCCCTCTGGTCCAAGATCCACCAGGTCACCAATCCAACCCGAGAGAGGGCTCATCTGTAGAAGTTGCCATTGACCCCAACCAGTGTAGTGGAGTTTCACTGCTGCCATGAAAATTTGATACTAAATGTATGACCTTTTTATCCTTCCATTTCCAGTAGCAAATACCTAGGTTTGTAAATTCATTGTCACAATCTCCTCTTTTTAGTTTTCCATCAGCAGATTGTTAGAAAGTCCCTTGCAGTAGGGTCTGATTCTCCCACAAACAAAAGTTGTTTCAGTTTTTTAATAATGAAACTGATGAAAAATAATGATAATACTAGATAACATCACCATTACTCAATTTTTTTTAGTCAATTCTAAGACCACTCTTTGACCTAATGAGTAATCTGAGAACATTCCAGTCATTTCTTCATTTTTCCCTTGATAAATTATAAACTTCTAAGAAAAGAGCTGATAAATTATAAACTTCTAAGAGAAGAGCTTCAATCAGAGCGTATTTCATAAAAACATCAATTTGAAAATATCTAAAACAATGATAAAACCAATTGTATACTTGCTAAATCTATTCACCAATAATCTGTATAAAACTACACAGAACTCCCTGACGGTCAGGGCCGGCGTTAGGGGGGGGTAAGCGGGTCAAAAGTACCCGGGCCCGCCGGTTGATGGGGGGCCCCGATCACCGATTGTAGGGGCCCTCAGGCCATGATGCCAAGAATCCACCCATTGTAGCCCGGCCAGTTGGTAAAGCTAAAAAAAAAAGGTCGCCCATTTTACCCCGGGCCCGAAATTCCTAGCGCCGGCCCTGCTGACAGTACTTATAACTCCACGTTGGTTTTTCTAGATTATTTAGTAAAGAAACTAGAAAAATATATTTTATAGGTAAAAAATTTATGGTTAAATGTTCAAACTAAAAATGTAATAACAGAAATTGACACTTACCAAGTAAATTATCATCTAAAAATTCATTGTAATGTACCACTTATTACTTTGGTCAGTATGCTGTCAAGCCCCAACTTAGAAAATTAATTTCTCAGAAATTTAAAAATAAATGTTGTCATTGTCTGACTTAATCATACAACAATACATTAACAGGCTTAACAATGCAGTGGACACTGGTATTGTCGAATTATATGGTGGTAAATACAGTGGTACTTATAAGTACCGACAGGGAGGAAAGGGTTAAACAGCTGGGGAGTCCGTTTTCTCAGAGAATCTCCGTACATGTCTTAAAATCTGTGCTAATTTGAAAAGAGGAAAAATTCTCAAATCAATTACATTTTTTTTTTTTTTTTTTTTTTTTACAATATTATGGAAGGGATGCCTTCAGGCAAACTCATTCCTTTCACCAATGGTTTTTGTACTGCCCATATTGAATTTTTGTGTTTTTGTTATTCCATGCAGTTCACTCAGCCCTCAGGGAAGTTGTATGGCAGCAGTAATATTGTCAATCACAATCATATCATCTTCATGAAATAACAAATTAGCTTTTTCATGAAAAGAACCAAGAAGCATGCAAAATGAAAGTTAACACTTTTTAATGTCCCTTTTTAGATGTTTATCTGTGATAAAAGTCTTGAGCTCCATATGCTACAAATTCTCTGACATTACCTACACAGATCCTAGGAATACACAGATAGACCTAAAACATATACATTAATACATAAAAGGAATACAAAAATGAAAATTACAAACTATGAAGAAAAAGTAACACACACTAATAGAGACTGTAGAACAGCTGGAAGATCAGCATGCTGCTTAATGGCCACTAACATTCAAATGAAAATCCCCAGATGCTGTTACACTAACAGTTATGTGACTTGTCAGAATAAAATCACCCTTAGGATTCCATGGCAAATAAGAAATACGTTAGGTCATGCAAACAAATGCTGTAACCTAGCACAGAGCCATTTGCATAAAATCCATCTGAAATGGCAGACAGCTTGTAACAGCCCCCAAACCTAGACTTTAAATGGAATTGTGTTTTATCAAGCCTTTGTAGCAAGCTAAAGTTTGATTGAATATGATCTTGTATGAAATTCACTGTAAATCAGTGTAAATGAACTTTGTTTAATGAAAAAAAATTATGTAAATACCATTTAATATATTTAAGAACAGAAATATGCCAGAGAATTGCTTAAATTTTTGTCATTCCAAGTACTAAGGCATGCTACAATGTTTAAAGGAAGGTTTACTACAGTTTAATATAATTTATGTGGATAATTTTGTGTTTAAGTATCTTTAATTGTCCACATTTTAGTTTTGGACCAATTTTCCATAATTATCTATGCGACTACTGCAATACTTCATTTTATTGATATTAAACATTAAGTAATCACAAATGTTACTATCAGGTATTTTCAAGATTTATATATGTATAAGATCTTTCTTACCTTCTCTGCAGACAACTGCACCATGACGTTGAGCTGTTTGAATCGTTCAGCAATGGCAACACTTATTAGTATTATGAACAAGTCCATATAGTTCCATGTGAATGTGGCAATGATGCTTATTGCTGCAGTGCAAAAGGTAATGGTAAAATTGTATCCAAGGTAATCCAAGAAGTAGTAGTACTTGCTTGTGAAAAAAGAACGTAGAAAAGTTAATCCAGGCGGTCCGCAGTTGTAGGTCTGCACAGCAATTTGTGCATTTGATAGGATGTGTTCCACTGCAGCATAAGAAAACAGAGAATACTATTTACCTTTTTATTTAAATACTTCTGAGTAACTGAATAATCATTATCATTAGTATCATTATTAAAAGTAGGTTTCAAACAAAGGATCATAGATATTCTTTTAAATGCTAAAAAAAGGAATAATTAAATTACAAATAGAATAATGTTAATGGGGATAACAAGGAAACAAAATATTCAGCAACTCTATATTATTATCCTATATGCTTAAGATGATTTGATGGAAGGAAGAAAGTAGATCTTTCAGGTAGTTGTTATTTTACTATAAAAACATAAGCACAGTAGAAAAAACATCTTCAGTATGAAAATACTTGGGCACTAATGACTTGTTTTTGCCATAAATGACAGAACTACAAAGGATGTTGATGTTGTTTTATTGGAGGTTTAGGCCATTACTGCCCTATTAATAAATGATTTGACAATGTGGCATAAAAATTAACAAAGTTACTGTTTGCAGAGCTGACTGTAGAGAGGTCGGCCATACAGACAGCAAAATAAATTAAAATGCTAAAATGGTGGCTGTAAAGGGGCCTCTAACATAATGTATTCTACAGACAGTCTCTGGTTTACTGTGAAATGATCAACCAGGTTTAAAAGCATAAGATTACTAAATTAAAACAATTAATAAAAAATTATATGAATAATTGGCTGTAAAATGGATACCAATCCATCATAATTCTAAGCCGGTCGGCCCGAAATTTTTGGGACAATACTGGCCAATTCACAAAACTCTAAGACATTTGCCACATTACCATTCAAATCACTTAAAATAAGGGTCAGATCTTTGACTGGGCCAATGTCTGCCCTTAAATCTAGAAATAACATACAAGCAGTTAAAATGTGGCACACCATGAAAGGTATGCCACAAGCATTACGTTCCAGGGGTGCTCTCGGCAGAGAAGAAAACTATACATCCAGGGCCGCATTTAGGCTCTGTGGGCCCCTAGGCTATACATGTGGTGCGGGCCCCCTGTCGGCAGTGGATGGATTCTTAAATTTCGAAATATTCGAAATTTATGGGCGACCTTTTTTTAGCTCTCCTACCTGCCCAGGCGAGGGTTGTGGTTGGTGAGGGGCCTCTCTTTGTGGTGCAGGCCCCCCTTTGTGGTGCGGGCCCCTAGGCTACCGCCCATGTAGCCTATGCTTAAATGCGGCCCTGTATACATCAAAGGACAGTGCCCTATGGAGAGGAGAGTAAGGAGAACCTCATCCTTTCTCACCTGCTGGAAGGAGCTGCACCATGGCTGAATGGTAGGAGCTTATTATGATCAACTTCCAGCCAGTGCCTCTGCCTTTCCCGTACATTGAGAACAATTCCTTTTGCTGCTGAGGCAATGTCTGATCGTAGCAAAGTTGGACCGCAAAGAAATGGTAAAACTATTTATTTATAGTATTTTCTTCTTTCCTTTTTTATTTTTTAATTTTAATTTTTATTATTTTAAAAAAGGAACCATCTACACATTTAGTTTCATGTATCAAATGAACTAATTTCAAATTTATCTTTCTAGTTATAAGTCATTACTCTCCATCAGTAATCTTAGATCTACTAAAATTTGCGTTGTGAAAGAATTTTCTGACAACTCCAATCTAATTATCCTACCATCTGACAAGCTGTCATCCATGGTGGTTTTGAATCTGAATGATACTACTGATGACATTTTTTGGACTTCAGACCACCATAACAAGCAACTGGAATGGTAATGTGAGCAAACTGAAGTTTAATTGTTGTGTGGAAGCCATTCTATCTATTGAGCTTCACTTGTCATGGTTTGCATATGACCTCACTCTGTGACTGGTGCTGAATGGGACTAATTCATCCATCAGGATTTCACTTTATTCCTGGTACTAATATGCAACAGATATCTCTGACTATGCTCTTTCATGTTTCACTTATGTACCTTCTGCTGTTTGTGATATTCTTGAAATTCTTTTCTCTGGGTGAGTAGTTGATGCATACCTGTGTGTGTGTGTGTGTGTGTGTGTGTGTGTGTGTGTGTGTGTAAAAAAAGGGGAGAGAGGATAAAATTAACACCAGGCTCTTGTAGTCTGCATGCTATATTTCTCAATGTTGGCATTGCCTTTGCAGGTTACCATCAAATTACTGAATCTCTGGCATGTAAAGCAACACAACAGGACTGGTACATGTGGCCAAAAGTTGAAATGTGGCAGTATTTTCAATAGTGAATTTCATCCTTCATGTGATATGATGTATCTCTATCACTTTCTCATGTTCCTACACCTTAACTAGGTCCCGTTTCCAGTATGTCTTCATAGATGGTGAGGCCTTTGCTGGTTTTAGGTACTTTTGGTGTTGACATTTAAAGCAAACTCTCCGAGTAGGGTTGTTACTTTACTTATGTCCTGTCTGTTTAAATAGTAGTTGTATCTTTATTCTCTTGAGTTTCAGTCTCCAACTAATTTCCATTAGATTATAGGAAGATAGTATATTAATAGCAGAATGTGTATTATAGCACAGAACATGTTTCTGGCTCTCTGTTTAACCATTGCATATTCTAGCTGATCACTCCTGTATCATCTGTAATTTGTTTATTTATCAAGCTTGAATAAATAAATCTTATATTCAATTTATTAAAAGTTTTCAGAAGATTCTAACAGCTTTGTTCCTCATACATTTCTTTTCCTTTAGTTAAAATCATCAACAGTATTCCCATCCCTTCTTTCTACAGCTAATACATTTAAATTATTAACTAGTGTTAGATTTTACATACTGATAACACATTGAATCAACTTATTAGCTCAACATATATTTTCCCTATTTCATAATAAGCTGACATGTATCATTGCTCCCAAGTGACTGGTGCAAGATGTAGATTCTATCATTATTAATTTAACTCTGTCTGTTAACTGCTTACAGTAAGTAACATAAATTATCAAATCACCAGGAACAGATGATATTGAGCTGGAAAAATGGAAATGCAATGGTTGTATATGGTTATATGGGCAGTTTGGAAAGAAAGGGAAATACCAGAAAACTGGAGGAAGAGGGTAATATTGCCAATTCATATGAGAGGGACTAACTCAAAATTTGAGAATTATAGGAGCATCACCCTTTTGAGATACTTACTGAAAATATAACAAAAACTTATCTTACATAAAACCAAACAAAGGATAGAAGAAACAGCTTGAGAAGATTTTGGCAAGAAGATCAACAGTGGAAATAATTTTAACACTCAAACAGATACCAGAGAAAAGGTGAGAATATGACAAAGACCAATAATAAAGTATGAAGAGGAAGTATACACCAGACCCTAAGAAAAAGAGGAATAAATGAAGGAATCATGGAAATATAAGGAATTTTCATGTGAAGTGTGAGAATTTCTTGGCGATAGTAAGGCATGATAGCATTTGTCACATCTTTTGCCCAATATGGTCTTAGATCAAGTCACTGGGGTAATTCAGCCATGCATAAATCTGGCAAAGTTAAAGGTGATGGCATATATGGATGATATAATTATCTAGCAGGAGACAGAATAGAATTTCGAATTATAGATTGAAAAGAAGGATTATAACAATGGGAAAACATGACTTAGAGAAGAGTATGAAAAAAAAAAAAATGAAATAATGAAGCTATCAAGAAACACTGGCCCATCAAAGGAGGTGTCACTCAATGGTAAAAATTGGAATAGATGAAGTGATTTATTTACTCAGGAAACAAAAGTAACCTCCATTAGAAAGAGGGATTAGAAAGACTGAATAATTTTATCATTCAATCAAGGATATATATCTGGAGATTGATAACTGGAAAGGAAGATAAAATCTATAATGTGTACTGTCAACCTGGACAAAGAGAGATATGAGCAGGCTACAAGCAGAACAGATGAGGTTTTTGATATGCACAGCAAAAGTCACAAGAAAGGACAGAATCAGAAATGAAAACATCAGGAAAAGACTAAAGATTAAAATGACATTAGCAAAAAAACAGATTTTTCATGAATAGTAACTTTGCCATTCTCCAATTAATTCTCAGTACATGCCAAAGCCATTGCAAAGGGAATGGAAGGAGACATATACTAAGACCATGGATAAGATGTAGGAAGACATAGGGAGCTGACTGGAGGCTAGTGCTTGAGGAAAATTCTTGCAGGGACCATCAGAAATGGTAAAGATTGAGCCAGATGACTCACAGCAGTGAAAATGTTAAATGATATTTCTTGTTTGAAAATTCATAACAGTATAAAAACTCCTCAAATTAATAATTACTTTAAATGATCCATAATGTCCCTCTGTCAGAGTTAAATTAACAACTTACACTTGACTCATATTTTTGAAAATATGTACTACATGAAATCAATGGATTAATTTAAAGTTTATTTATTTACTACACAGCCAGTGCAAAAATTTTGCAAATAAAATATGATGAATAGTAAGGTTAGTTGTTTGTAAAGGGATGAAAGAAGAAGAATCTCTTTGTAGCAATTATTTATTTGTTTAGTGTAATAGGTACATAACAAAATACTATCATGTTATGAAACAATTAGGAAAAACTTTCAGACGCGTAAAACATATGTATGACAAACTGTCACTGACCTTAGTGGAATACAATTAACCTGAACAAAATATGCATATCTCTGTGATATGAGTTGTTGCAAACATAGCCCATGAGAAAATATCACAAGTAAAATGTTTACATACCAATTTTATAGCAAAACAGAAATGTTTCTGTAACAGAAAAAAAATACCTGAAAAGCTATTTATTGTACAAAAAACACATTTCATTGATATCTCTGTGATATGTGCTGCTGCTATCTAAGTGTGACCTACATTTTTATTACTGTTGCCCTTTAAGGGTCAAATTTCAAAAAATGTCTTGTGATGTTAAATAAGTGGAGACCTGAATCCTTAAAATGATACCTCATTACCTGGTTATCAAGGGAGCTAAATGGATTGTGACAAAAAACAGGTTGTAGAAATACTGATACTTTTGTCCTTTAAGGGTTGCATTCAAAGAAATTACTTTCTTAAAATATGATGTGACCAAAGTGGATATCTCAATCTTTAGAATGATGCCTCATTTATCGATTTAGGTATCAAGGGAGATAAAAGACTTGTTGCAAAAAGTTACGTTGTAGTAATATTTATACTTTTGCCCTTTAAGGATACAATTCTAAAAAATTCCTTTCTCTAAACATGATGAGTCTAAATCAGAGTCATTAGTCCCCAAAATAGCTGGCCTGCTTACATTGAAATAAACCTTATATTTCACTGACCATATTTTTACTGTATCCAAGGGCTGAACACCAGTGTAAGAGGACATAAGGTATAAACTTCTATTGTCATACCAATAGACACAAGCTATTTTATTCTCTTCATCAATTTTGACAGCACTGGAACCTCACGCTGTCTTCTTTAGATTTTTGTCTGAGTTCAGAATACATCCTGCCATTCTGTTGTTGTTGTTTTTCGGGCTTTAGGGCATGTCAACATCGATGTTATTAGCGCCCTAACTAATACCTGGTGTGACAACGTGGCAAAATTGCCGTCTGTGTGGCCGACTGTAAAGGCGTCGGCCACAGAGACAGCACAATAAAATACTAACATAATAACTAAAATACTGTCTGCATGGCTGAGTGTAAAGAGATCGGCCACACAGATGGCAATGTAAAATATAAAACTGAGACTATGGCTGTGAATGGGCAATAAAATATAAAAATACATGCATTAACTGGTTGGCTGTAAAAGGGCCAACCAGTTTAAAACATCCAACTAACTGGCTGACTTTTTTTTTTTAAATCTTTCCATTCCTTTTGGGTGAAACCCAGGGGGCGGGCTGTTGTAGGGCCAGATGGACCCTTTTCAGCCAGATGAGAAAAGAGAAAATTTTGATTGATAAATATAATAGGGTATTATATAGGGGAAGTTTAGAATAAGAGTAATATTTGTAGTTGATAATGCTGGGAAAGTGAGTAGGTAAGTGATTGTAGGTGGATGGTAAATAGATAGCTGTTGATATTGTTTTATTTATTTATAGTTATATTTGTTCTTTGCGCTCTAGGGAAGGCCGAGGGTTGAGAAGGTATAAGTCAGAGGTATATGGAAGACGAATTTGGATGTTAAATGTTCTTAACAGGAATCAAAGATTATACAGAAATAATTATTGCATTGTCGCAGGAGAAGGTGGGCTGCAGTGCTCAGGGAGTGTTTCCGATTTGAGATGGGAGAAAAGTTTTGCTGATTGTGGGTCTAAATTATTATCATGTAGTAAGGAAAGAGCAGGAATTTTTCCTGGATTGGTGTATTTATATTTTGGAAAAAGGCGGGTAATTTATTTTGGAGGTAATTATTTCTGTGAGGTCTGGAATGAGATTGAGAAGACGTTGGGCATATTTTAGACGTAGTTGGTATAACCTATCGTTAAGAGGGAGAAATTTAGCCAGGGGGTAGAGAGAGTTGGAAGGAAAATGTGGGTGAAGGTGGAGAATTTGACGGAGCATACGACGTTCTATGGCGATGCGCTTCTTGAATTTGGTGGGGGGAAGAATCGATGTGATAGGCGATGCATACTCTAATAGGGGGTGGATAAAAGTTTTGTATGTATAGACTGCATAGTGGATTCTGGTGCACCTGAGAATTTGGGTCGAATCAATTAGAGGAGGTTTAGGTGGGAAAGGAGTCTTTTTTTAAGTATGGAGACATACTGAGTGAAGTTGAGTGTCTGGTCAAGGGTGATTACCAGGTATTTAACTGAGGTGGAGAAGTTTATGGGGCAGTTCCTGATTTTTAACTGTACGGATTTTTTCATTTTGATGGTGGTTAAGGATCAGTTCTGGTGTTGGAAAAGAACGGCTTGGGTTTATGTTGCGTTTGGTCGGATGCGCCACTTTTGGAAATATGTCTGTAGAGATGCTAGGTATGAATTTGCACGTCAGTTGATGATCTTAGCTGAATAGTGGGTTGACCAGTATGAGATTTCATCGGCGAAGACTGCTATGGATTCTGTGTTATGAGGAGGTAATGGGAGATCATAGTTGTAATTAGAGTGAAGGTCAGGTGATAGAAGGGAGCCTTGGGGGACTCCGGACTGTGGGGAGAAGGTGAGAGATAGGGAATTTCCAACCTTGACAAAGTATTGTCTGTTAGTGAGGAAACTAGAGAGGAGAATGAGAAAGGATGGGGGGGGGGGATGCTTATAGTAGAAAATTTATAAATTAATCCAGCATGCCAAACTTTATCAAATGCACGTTTTATATCAAAGATGAGAGAGAGTGTGCAGCGACCAGCATTGGCGGAGGAGACCAAAGAGGTTGTTAGTCTCAGAAGAGGATCAGAGGTGGAGTGGTGTTTTCTAAAACCTAATTGAAATGTAGGTATTATGTTACATGATTCTGAAAAGTGGTGTAGGCGAATCTGTATGATCTTCTTGAATATTTTCCCAGGGACTGGTCAAAGTGAAATTGGGCAGCATGACATTGGATTTGTTGGAGGTTTTTTGGTTTAGGTACCATCACTATATGGGCTTGGTTCCATGTGGCTGGGAAGTAAGCATGATGGAGAATAGCACTGAAAAGTAACTGGAATAATGCAATGATGACATGTCGGGGGGCAGAACGGA
>JARYHS010014063.1:0-49534 GCA_031002005.1 Vandiemenella viatica | reverse complement strand
TCTACCAAGTGAAGAAGCCAAAGAAATATGAAGGGAAACCTGTCGAGTTTTGAAGAGGGCCAAGCCACCAAGAAACAATAACACTGTTGCAGAGCGTAAAGCACTAGTTGCCTTACGTCGTAGAGACGATGTAGTCATTTTACCAGCTGATAAAGGTAACCCTACTGTCCTTCTTTCTTCAGTGCAATATGACAAAAAGGTGATGAGCCTCCTTAGTGACACGTCTTACATACCGTTGAACACTGACCCAACCCTTAAAGTTGTGAAGAAGACAATAGCCCTCGTCAAAAAGGCCAAACTACTGGAGGAGGTGATTGAAAGAATTAGGCCACGTGCCGCGAGACCATTGAGACTTTATGGTTTACCCAAGATCCATAAACAGGGTGTGCCTTTACGTCCCATCATCAGTGCTATTGGGGTCACTGACTTACCAGCTTGCTAAGTATCTGACATGTCTTCTTAGTCCCTTTGTGGGTTGTAGTTGCCACCATGTCAAAAACTCAGCTGAATTCGTGAAAACCATACAGTCTTTAACAGTTTCAGATTCTGACATCCTTGTTAGTTTTGACATTGTGTATCTCTTTACCCATTTGCCCGTAAAGATCACTCTGGACTTGATTTGCCATCATTTTGACCCGAGTACCGCAGACCTCTTTGATCACATACTTACTTCCACTTATTTCATGTATGGAGGGAAGTACTATGAACAATCCAATGGAGTGGCCATGGGATCTCCGCTCTCACCGGTAGTAGCCAACTTCTACATGGAGGATTTTGAAGAGTGGGCTCTTGAGAGTGCTACCCTCAAAACAAACCTGCTTCTACCACTACGTCGATGACACTTTTGCCGTGTGGCCACATGGTAAGGAATCGTTGGATGAATTTCTTGACCACCTTAATGGGATCCATCCCAACACAAAGTTTACGAAAGAAGTTAAGAAGGACGGATGCCTCCTATTCCTGGACATCTTAATCAAGCACAAACCTGATGGATCACTGGCACATAGTGTGCACCGCAAACCCATCCATACTGAATATTACTTGGATGCAACCAGTTACCATCACCCAGCACAATGCCACTCTCTATTCACCACATTGGTACGCAGAGCGAGAGCTGTTTCCGATCGTGAGAGCATACTGATGGAGTTGAAACAACTGAGAACTGTTTTTGAACAGAATGGCTACTCTCTTCAACAGATAGAGCATGACTTTATTCAGAAGCCACATAGACCACTGACTGAACAAGATGAATGATTGAAAATTCTTGCCTTTCTGCTATACGCCGGGAATACGTCGGGAAAGATTGCTAGACTCTTGGCTCGCTCTGGTATAAAAAGCATTTTCCGGCCGCCAGCCAAGATATGTGATGCACTTCATTAGGTTAAGGATGATTTAGGGCTAAGAGTTCCTGGAATTTATTCCATACCATCTGAATACGGCAAAGATTACATCAGACAGACATTCAGAATGATCGCTGAATGTATTACTGAGCACAAACGACACTTAAGACTGGTACAAGTGGAAAACCACGATAGCCAAACATGCTTTCGATGAAGAGTATAAGATAGAGTTTGGTAAAACGGTGGTGCTGGCCAGGGTTTCTTCATTATGGGACTCAGTAATTGGGGAGGCATTGGAAATACATTTGAACGATAATAACATCAATAGGGACAGCGGACTCTACCTCATTGAAGCCTGGAGATCAATTATAAGGGATCTATGTCTTGAACAAGTGAAATCTTCTCTACAAGGCGTAATGGATGCAAATTGACACCATAGATTAAGTTCACTAGCACATCCGGCTACCAGTTAAGCAACATTGGGCGTGGCGAGTATGTGGATGGGTGACTGGGTATGGCACCATACGCAGTCCGCAACATTGATAACCTCAGTTGGCAGATCTAGTTTGTGATTTCAGGTAATAATATCTGAAGTAGTAGACCTGATGAAGACAACCGAGCTGGTTGTTGAAACATTGTCATTTTACGATGCTATTCGGCTGAACTCCTGTGAAGAATTCATTTCAATAATACGCCGGGAAAGTCTCCATTCGCATACTTACCTATTGTCGATAGTGCATCTATACTCAACATGAAATCGTATCATGTTCAAATTTGTGCAAATAAAATGATTCGGAAAACTGTGCATTAAACAAGTAATACTGTCAGATTTCAACTCAATCATAACGGATCCAAGTGTTCATTGATGGTATCGTCTGTCACAGGTTATCAGTTTTTGCAGAGCATGTTTTTAAAACAGTCGGAACCGCGTATCTTGCTAGTGGAATCGTAACATTAGTAAGCCCTAGGTTCATGTAAGTTTGCTATGCTTTCTACTGATTGAGAATAATCAAAAAAATAGTGTAGGATTCTCTAAGCATTTTCCATAATAAATTTAGAGAGGAATAAAACTTCTCTGACGAATACAGGTATCTAAATTCTTACAGGTTCCTTAAATCGAGAGGGATGTCAAGCTTCTATTCCTGAACAAAAATTGAGCTTTAATCATAAACTGAACGAAGAGTCGAACTGTTTACAACATTTTTATTTATACCCTACAGAGCAGTGCTAGAAATCTAAAATTTACATGAGGAAGACATACAATGTCATATTCAGGAGTCTGTAGCTATGTATATCTTAGGCAGGTAGTAAAATACTTCATTTGTCAAGTACTTCATGTAAAGACGGCAGATATCGCAAAGGCATGTACTTGTATTACCTGACCTGTTGGTTTTTTTTTTTTTTTTTTTTAAATTATGTTGCTTTTATATATATATTTATTCTTCTATTTTTATGAAGGAACTTAATGTAGAGTTGCTTCTCTCACTATACAGTATCTCTCAGGGTCTCACAACTTGTGTGACCCGGATCTGGGTTTGCCCTGATGGGACCCCATCTGGGTCTGGAATCGCTTCTACTTAGATCAAGCCATTTCTATTAACTTTCCTCTCATTATCCCTTTGTACTGCAAATGCCAAGGTTGCGAAGTCATTCAAATGCAGCTTATGTTAATGTTTCAATAACTAATGATTGGGTAGCTTTCGACTTTTTTAAAAAAAATTTATAGTGGAATCTTATGGTCGCCCTATAGTTACAGTGGCAGAAATAAAAATCTCAACATGCATACAGGAATGGCAAAATTTTAGGAAACTTTGAAGACATATCCAAGGCCATACCTGGTAGAAATGATAACAAATGGAAATGGCTCAGGCTTAGTTACTGTCATTAGATACAGTTATCAGTGAGAAATGCCCCCAACTTGGGCAACAATACATCAATGGATCCTTGCCGGCATTGAATCAGCAAGTGTATGGGTGTTTTCTTCGGGTATGTCTCCCTACACCTGCATGTTTTTTGCAGTCAATTGTTACTCAGTTTGTGTTGGGTGACCATGTGATCTAATGTGTCTACTCTTGGTATCCCAGACATGCTCTATTGGGGACCATGCTGTCCAAATTGTGATTGAAAACTCCTTGCAAGGCTTGTAGGGCAAGTAAAAAATAAGGTTCCCACATTTTTTTCAGGGTTAAGACATTTTTTATTGCAATAAATAAGTACACCATCTGAAAGCTTGTATTTCAAACTATTTTTCTATATAGTCGCCAGATCTTTCAACACATTTTTTCTGACGAGTTATCCACTTCTGAAAACCCGCTTCGAAGAACTCCGCCACCAGGCCGCCGATGTACTTGGTGACCGCTTCCTTCACCTCTTCATCTGTACTGAAGCGTTGTCCAGCCAAGTGTTGCTTCAATTTCGGGAACAAGTGGAAATCGCTGGGAGCAAGATCAGGGCTGTAGGGGGCATGATCAAGCAATTTCCAGCCGAATTTGTCCAGTAGGGCGGTGGTCTGTCGAGAGACATGCGGTCGCGCGTTGTCGTGGTGCAACCTAACGCCCTTGCTCAGTCTTCCTCTCCGGCGATTTTGGATGGCTCTTTTGAGTTTCGTTAGCGTCTCGAAGTACCTGTCCGAATTTATTGTGGTCCCTTTAGGCACAAACTCGGTAAGCAAGACGCCTTTTCGGTCCCAAAACACCGTAGCCATCACTTCTCCTGCGGACAGCGTCTGCTTAAACTTCTTCGGCCTCGGCGACCCGGGATGGCGCCATTGTTTCGAGTCTTCTTTTGTTTCCGGAGTGACGCAGTGACACCACGTTTCATCTCCCGTAATAATGGAGTCCAAGAATTCTTCAGTATTCTCGGCGCATTCTCGAAGAAACCCCTCGGCACACTTGACGCGATTGTCTTTGTGGGTTTCTGAAAGCATATGCAGGACCCACCGCGCACACACCTTGCGATAACCAAGTTTTTCGGTCAAAATGTTGTCGATGGCTTTTTCACAAACCTCAGGAATCTGATCAGCCAGCTCCCGAAGCGTTACTCTTCGATCCTCGAGGAGAATGCGCTCAATCTTCGCAACGACTTCGTCGGACACCGATGGCCTCCCGCTCCTTTGCTCGTCGTGAACGTCTGTGCGTCCTTCGGAGAACTCCCTGCACCATTTGCAGACGTGCTGGACGCTGATGCAAGCTTTGCCATAAACTTCTTCCAACTGTCTATGAATTTCAATAGGTGTAAGCTTCTTCGCGTTTAAAAATCGAATCACTGAACGGATTTCACACCTGGCGGTGACGGCGATTTCGGGCTCCATCGCGGATGGCTGTTAGACTGGCACTAAGCTTCGCCGGTTTTTCTCCAGGTAGTTGGAATGGAGTGGGGGGAATCAACAATGAAGGCGGTGTTGCCGGATTTCTCCTAGTATCTCGCGCGGCCAGTGTACAGCGTTGGGAACCTTATTTTTTACTTGCCCCTTGTATAATGGTGGCTTCAGTATGAGGATTGGCATTATCTATCTTGTTGGAAGATATGATTCGGATGGTGAACATGAAGGGTATTGTATTAAGATGCAGTACCCCATCCACATAGGGGTGGGCTGTCAATGTGCCATCAACAACAGCCGACTCAGTCATGCTGTCGAAACTGATTGCTGCTAAAACATGACACCAGTGACTGTACTTGCGAGACTTTCTGAAATCACAGCAGGTAAGCCGTTTCTCCACTATGCCTGCGAACACGTCATCGATTATCACTTTTCCAGAGACAGAATTGAGACTCGTCTCTAAACACAAATGTATGCCATTTACCTGTTAATTTATGTTTTGCATTACACCAGGTTAGATCATGCTGGAAATGAAATCAGATTAATGGGACACATTGCGTAGGGGTCAGAGAGTGTAACCAAGCTTCAAGCAATTGGTTTACAACTGTCCGATGATGGGGGTGACTCTCTCTGTAACTACTGCTTGGATCTGGCCTGTAGTCAATCATCTGCCAGCAACAGACACCCTCACAATTTGGTGGTCTTCGCGTGCTGTAATCCATCTGTATGAACCTGGGCTTGCTCTAGTAGTATTAGAGCTTTCTTCCATCACTGTGTTACAAGTCTGTATATTGACATTACACTGCGGCCAATACTTTGGGAGATTTCATGATATGATGCACCCTTTTAAAACACGTCAATTCTCCAACCTCTCTCACAGTTAGACATTTGGGTGTAGAGAGTTGTCACTCTTCGGCTTGTTACACTTAGCCAACAAGAGCATGTGGACAACAGAAGTGTCATGTTACACCCCGCTGTTTGCTACAAGGACGCTAAAAAAAATTAGCAATTTACATAATAGATAACACTGTAATTCTCACATTATTACATATAACACTTTCAATTTTAAAACATTTAATACTTGTTATGTGGGCATACTTGGAGCCAAATTTCATTCATTTATCACAAAACCATCTGGGTGTTGTGATTTTAATTTGCACCAGTTTGTGTATTAGTTGTTAAATGTAAAGGTCGAGCTGCACTTTGCCAATACTGGTCTGTACTCTGTACCGTCACCGCAACAACAGCCTGCCGAGTGATGGCTCGCCCCCTCGATCCACACTTTTCCATAGCTCACCCGTGTGCCTACCCCGTCTGTAGTCTCCTTTAACGTTTTCAGGTGATTGTTTCAGGGAATCAATGTTGGGGATGACAGGTAGGTTTGACACCCTACTTTATTATACTGTACTTTATTTGGCACAGTTTTGGTGCCAAAGTACATTAAAATACTTTTTTTTCTGACTCATATAATCACCTAACTGGTTGATCTTCTTCTATGTACAAAAATAGTATCCCAGCGCAGTATTAACAAATCATTACCACACTGTATTAGAAAGAAAGATTCTTGCATCTTTCAATGCAATAACAATGAAATGTCAATCACTTGGCACTTGGCAGGTTTGTTTTTTTGGGGTTCTTTTCTATTCACTCAGTATTTTTTGTTAGAAAAGAACGAGATTATAACATATTTTAATATAAATATAAATCGTTAAGATTTTGTATGATAAAAATAATAATTTTATGTTATCTCAAAGGCGGTCACAGAGTTTCTTATTAGGAAACTTGCAGTGCACGTATATCGTAGTCACCTAACTTGAAAAGGAGATCTACTGATTAACGTGTGTAATCCATCTTCTTTCCATTTATAACAACCTCGGCTTTGGTTTACGCTGTGGAGCCAACTGTCAGTACAACGCTTGTGTATATCTACACCTGGTTCCGCAACCGAACAATCACAGTCACGAAATGGTTACGTCATTGGAGTCAGCCAATCGGACGTCGACAACGATCCTGGCTCGCTTCTGTTCCACTATTCAGTTCAGTTTTTATTGTTCCTTTAGATACAACAGACCCGATGATGGCGGCAGTACAAGTCGCCGAAAGCTTGTCATTAGAAAATGTAATCCAGCAGCAAACCCGCGAAGAATTTGTAGCAGTATTCTTAATTGTTTGTCACATTGCTGCTGGTGGATGCATGAAATCTGCTGCTGAAGTGGTTGAGGTTCCAGATGTGTTGCTACTGACATACATGGTCTTACTTGTTATCACCTTTGTGGGTTATGCACCAAAGCTGCATTCACATGAGCATGTTGTACTTATACTCACATCTGAAATGAAAGCCTGTGTAGCAACACTCTTTCCTGACGGACATTGACACTATCTCGTTGAAGGTAGTCCCATAAATTGGTGTGGCAAGTGACTTGGCCTTCTTCTTTGCTTCTCAATAAGGAATTCACTCTTAGGTATTCATCTACTGTACCTTCCACTGTTCAAGATACACTTGACACTCCCTGCTTGGGGCAGGATGTGACAGAGAGAAGTTGATGCACACCTGTCAGAGCTTACAACCAACACCTGGCTCATGTGCCACCTTGCTGTATTTACCACAAATGGGGTTCCTATTACAGGACATATGACGGAACCTCAGACACAGGAAGCACTGCATTGGCTCTAGAACATACAAATGGACATTTATGTTTAGGTAGCTGGCTTTTATAATCTTGAGCAATATTGGAATGTCAAATTACAGAATAAAGGCTGCAGTCTTTTCTATGCTGCCATTTACTCTTTGTGTGATCTGATACACCTTAACGGGTTTCTGAACTTACCACTTCTTAATTAGTTCCTTGGTTCCTACATCAATAATGTCACAGATGGCAAAGCATTTTCTACAGCTCCTCACAGTTATGAATTTGAGATACCTGCTTGCCAATGGATTTTTACAGTGGCAGCTACCTGTTCCTCAACTTGTTCACCATCTTTAGGGCCCCTACAAGACCCTATAGACTTCTGTTAATGTAAAATAGGAACAGCTACAAAACGGTCATCTCACTCTTTTCAATTACTATGAAAGCATTATCTAGTTAACAATCTTTCCTGTTACGTTCACTTTCAGAAATGGGAGGGCTATTAACCCTGACACACTTTTTAGAATGTTAATGTTTGGATTAACCTGCAGCACCCCTATACCACAAGTATTGGATTTATTAGAATTCGATACTAATTTTTGGTCCCAAGGTTAACACATTTGCGACCGAGCCCGAACATAGGTGAAGCAACAAGACTGTTTTGAAAAGACTGTGCCTGAGCATAGGCCGGGCGACTGTTTCTCGAACTAACATGCCTGTTTCCTACCCAGAAGCGGGGCAGCTACTGTACTAGAGCTGCGTGTAACTTCGGTCTACATTCTCCTTAACTGGTGTGGCCCTCTCTGATGTGCTTACGGAATTACTTCGAAAGAAACAGTTAGTGGTGCCGGACAGCTTTAGCTGCGAGATTGTGTATTTGCGTCATCGTGAGTTTTGCAAGTTCTCATTAGTTTCTCTCAAATATGTCATGCTTCTTGAGTGAGCAAGAAATTTTTAAAGCTCTAGATGAATAACTGAATGATTCTGGGTCAGAGGGGTGAATTTCCCTGCATGACAGAATGCTTCAAAATTTTCCACACTGACGCCAATAACCAGTGAAATAATACAAAAACTAAAAACACAATTTTTTCGTGAAACTAAAATTATACCTTTTGTGTTTGCCATTAACATTGTTGTTATCAACTAAGAGAATTAAGATATATATATAAAATAAACCTTGAAGATTGTTCTTTTATTATTTGAGTTTCTCTTCAAAATATGTCAAATACAAACATGTCAGTGACATTTTAAAGAATGCCATAAATGGCTGGTTTTCTAAGCCAAGAATGTACCTAAGCTGCTGGTCCTTAAAGTTTTAAGGAGGAATAGGTCAAGTGATGCGTCACCCACTGCCCCTATATCACCAAGCTAATACAACAGGGGTGCATAGATACCCCTGAGGTTGCTTGTTAGCGAGCGGTTGGTCTTATCACCCTTTCACCACCTCAGAACGTGTCAAACCTTTAGGTTGAGTTTTTTTTATAGTAGCTTTAACCATCCTCATGATCCAGTGATTGAAGACAAGACCTTCGTTCTCTAAGGCACACAGCGTTGGACTGCACAATGGTGATCGTTGAAGCATGCAAGGAGTTCACAGTGTGCAAAACTTTTGTCACTCACCAGTTACCAGCTTCGGAAGCACAGGTACCCATACCAGGCAGTTGTGTACCAGCACCCTGCAGTGCCTTTCAACTCTCGCACATACAACTAGCCTTATTGATTTTATGCCACAAAAACTGTAATGAGGATGTTTGCTGTAGTGGGGAAAAAAACAGTAAGCATTATATATATATAAATATATATATATAATAAAGGTAAAATTTATTTTAATTGTGATGGAGCCCCTTCTCTGGTGACAATTCCCAATACATCCATTTTTCCCCTTTCCTTTTTCTACCTACTTTTTCCCTCTACTAACTTCAACTTCATTTTTTTTTTAGTTCTATTTAGCACGTTTCATAAACCTCGCCATGAAATATATATTAAATAATTCTTCCTTCTCACAAGAGAGTAACTTCTAAGTAATAAATATGCTTTCAATGGGTGTGCTTTTTTTGTGCTCCTTCTCAATAGTGATTGTAACTGGAGCCATAATAGATAACAGACTTTACAAGTAGGATTTATCATTTTCATATATATCTTGACTTACATGTACGACTGAAAGTCAGCCCTTCTTCTGACATGTGAATGCAGCTGAGAACAGCAAAGATAACTGACCATACAAGGCAGAATACAGTGTACAGGACTCGAAGGCTTATCCATTGAAATCTGTAACAATGTAGAAGGATTTAAATCACCAAACAGGCAACATAATGTGATGTTATAACAGTAAATTTCTTTGAAATATTTTATAAGCTTTTATTAAACACCATAAATGATAAACATGATGTAATGTTTCAGATGAGAAAATATTAGGCTCTTCTTCAAGTGTGGAAAGGACTCTGAAATAACTTCTGGTATAACGTATCTGCCCTCTAATTGCAATCACACATTTCCAAGAAAGTCTTGGAAATGTGTGTTAGATAACAATTAACTCTTGACCCACAGATATTAACTCATAAACAGCATTTCTGGATAATCGATACTGTGAGACAATTGACAGTACAAATACGTAAACAACTAACCACGCCTTTCTCCAGCAGATACAAGTCTATAGCAGATTCGGAAGACAGCCACTGAAGAAGACCTAAGCCTTGGACAAAACATTGCATAGATGAAGAAGGAGGATTATTTCAATGCAGCATTAATCCATAGTATTGAGCCATATTATATATTGTATATCATACCCCAAATCTTACAATACCACAAGTTCTCACTCCTACCCAACTTCACTGACTACAATTTCCAAGTGTATCTCTGGTATCACACACACACTCTGATATCACAAACCCGTCCAAAGTTATCTAAGTGTGGTGATAATAGGGGTTCTTAAATCAGAAAAACCTGTGTGAACAACTTTCTTGAGCCGCTAACTTTCTCAATCTAACTGAAATTCTAATAATATGTTATAGTTTTGATTTTTCTGAATGTTTTATTCTAAGATAACTTAAACTGCATGATTCACTTGTCATTAATGCGAGAAATACTATTTCTGATTTCAGCTAATAACTATTGAGATATTCGTCATCCGAATAATATTTTTGACTCATTATATTACTTCAAATTTTCCTAACATCTGGTGTATGCTGCTTTAGTGTAAGCATCTTATTTTGGGTGTAATTTTCAAAAAATGTGAACTACGTCCCTACTCTCCAGCCAGAGAGACATAATGCTAATATCTTTTTGAATTAGTTTCTCGTTAACTACAAATTGGTTGAAAATGAGATAGAAACTGTATTTCGTACGAAAAAATAACTTTATCTTCTAGTATTTATCTCTCTCTCCATAAAATGATACTTTATCATTTCAAATTTGCACCTGTCCTTTCTGAGTCATCAGTGTCCTAACGTTACACTACAAGGAAGTTACAACTTTCCAAACTATAATTACACGTACTATATTCTTAATATATGAATTTTTCTGTTTCATTTGAATATGCTTGGTGGCCGATCAGGCGACAGAGAGTCTGACTGTGGCCCGGACAACCGGGGTTCGATCCCTGACGAAGCAGAGGATTTTTCCTCAAAGCTGAACAACCACAACGACTCTTTGGGACCACTCAGCCTGCTATCCAATGAGTACCGTAAAGGAAACTCTGTGGGAAGGTAAAGAAATGGACGGAGCGTGGCGCTGACCCCGTCACATCCATCCTAGTGCCGATGGTTGTAATGGGAATGTTGAGCTCTGTCTCCTTGAATCCTATGGGAAACAGTAAGAGCTGTAGGAACCCCATGACCTTTATCTTCTATCTGAATATACTTTCAACCAAGTAGCTTAAACTTTTCCTAAATTTGTCATTTTAAAAAAAAAGCTAGTTCTATTCTGACTATGGGATCTATTTTTAGTTATATGTGTTGATGACACACTGCCACAGTAAAATTTAAGTTATCTTTAAAACTGAACGATGTTTCTTTGATAAAACATGTTTTTCTGTATCATCACTCCACATGGTGCAACAGTCATAAAATCTGCAATATCTTTTAAATAAAATTTTCCACCTGTATATATTACACATAAAAATAATTGTAATTTTAAGGTTTATTCATGAAAAGAAATGTAGCAAAAAGGAACAAATTTAAAATTTCTACTTTCTAAAAACTTATGTTTCCTTACACTCACTGTTGATTTTGAGTTTAATAGTGCTTCATTATCAAGACAGTGGTTGTGAAAGTGATTTACCATATAAATGATATGTGATAGACCTCCTTTTAAAAAGTTTTGTGTAGGTTAGGGGTATATGAAACACAAACGTTACCTATTTGTATCAAACCAAGTAACCGAATATTAGTCAATTTTTTGTTTGTTTTGTTTTTTTTTGTTTTTTGTTTTTACTTGTCTGCCAACAACATTGACATTTATCATCACGAACAAGATTTCCCATATCAGAAAACATTACTGAAGAATGTATATCTGAATAACAATAGTGAAGACATCTATTTGTTACCTGAGTGCTTGTGGTGATGTCGCACGAACACCATGGACAGGCATTATGGCGAAACACTGGGCCATTACCAGGACGGAGCTGATTGCCTGGTGGAAGGACTCACAGTCATTTCTTCTGGCCTGAATACCTCCTGCAAAAACTTTGTGACCTGTTTTGAAATAGATTTTTAAGAAAATTTTTGCTTACTAGCCAGTAAATTTTTAAATTTCCTTTATCTAATGAATGATTAAGCACTACATTTATGTAAATTTTGCTTAAACTTGAATACCAGCCATGACTGACATCTTTCAATCATTATTGTCAGTACAGGCAGCAATACTAAAGTTAGTTAATAATCCCTATACAATCAGGAGTTTTACAAATACTCATTTAACTACTTAAATGCAGATACTAACACAGGAAATAACAGAACTAAGAATACTAGGAAAATAAATGTCATCTGTAGGTCTACATTTATAATAGGTAGTGGAAGTTTGGTTAGCCTTGGACAATTAAAATTAATTGTAAATAAAAATAAATTAAACACATTTTCTGTCTTTATTTTAATCTTAAACTTAAACTGGGAACTTCTGCAGTCATATTAATTAGAAGTTAGTAATCGTTACAATTTTTTCCATGAATTAAATTTAAAACACTTTCGTCTAATTTTTTTGGCAACACAAAAGTTGTTGGGTAGCCCCGGACACAGTAATAAATGGTGGCCTAGACATTTTTTGGCTTTACAAAAATCACAATAATAATGGCTATATGAAGCATCTATATAAACACAATTCATGGGCCCCCTCTGCTTCATAGCACAGAATCCAGTCTTCCTCAAACTTCTTCATGTACAGTCTTTGACATTACTTGTGGCCGCTGCTGAAATATTCTATCACTCTTATTTTGCACAATCTGGCATCAATGTCATCCCAGGCAACAGGAACGCAATACTGGCTCCGCCTCCTCGCAATTTCATTGGTGGATATTTTATTCAGAGCCATCTATACTGCAGATTTTTCATTTCCTTAAGTCAATGAAGGAACCAATTGGCCAACAGGTAGGAATTAAGCTCCTCCCACTGACGATTCTTATTGGCTGAACAGTTCATCATCCCACCATTACATTTCTATAATACTTTACAAAAATTCAGATCTTGAAACGTTTCCAAAAAGTTGTAATTAACGGGATTGCATTAAAGTGAGGCAGGAAACAGGCTCAATGCTGTATATTACTACGATTGATTAGCATAAAACTATAACGATAAGATTGTTATACTCATTTTGATAATTCCTTCGGATAATATTTCACTCATATATCTGGTCAGTCCACAAACCAAGGGATAATCATGTTCCATGAGGTAGAATTTTTATTACTACGAAACTACAGAAACAAGAAATTATTTCGGAAGTGTCTCTCTCCAAGATGGATTGAATGAAACAGTCTTCCTACGCTGCGTTGTATACGCCTATTCGAGGAAAGTAGCACCGAGCTTCCAGTGGTCCTATGGTTAGCGTTCTGGGTTGCTGAGCTAGAGGTTCCGAGTTCAAATCCAAGTAGTTCTTATTATTTTTTTTTTTTTAATTTAGAAATCTATCTTTACTTGTATTTTATTTTTAAGCGTACCGAAACTGCACATTGCTTATTAGTATAAGGTATCCATGATTCTTTCCTAACTGCGTCAGGAAATAAGATAAACATCTGCGAAACTACCCAATGTTTCGTAACTAATAGCCGACGTAAGGGGGCGTTCATAAATTACGTGAGGTGAAATAGGGGGGGGGGTCCGGCGAAATCTCACCAGGGGGGAGGGGGGGGGTCTACGGAAATCTCACGTGAGATTTTGCGAAAAATTTGGGGATAGTAGAGCCAAAAAAAAGGTCTACAATTTGCGCCTAAGTCGATTTTAGGAGGGTATTTCGTGAAAAAGTTAGGGTGTGACCTAAAAAAAAAAAAAAAAAAAAAGGTGCGATTTCTAGGGGGGGTTCTCACGGATCTGATCTCACCAGAGGGGGGGGGGGGTCCGGCCAGATCTCACGAAATCTCACCAAGGGGGAGGGGGGGGTCCAGAAATCCGGAAAAACACCTCACGTAATTTGTGGATGCCCCCTAAGCATGAAAGATTTGCGGCAGCAGAACTGACGAAAATCTACACAGGTTTCAAGCCGCGCCGAAATCATATCATCTGTCCCTTTTCAAACTACACACATGTTTCCAATATATTTATTTCACAGTAGAACGATCATCGCGTTTCAGAAATAAATAATTTACAAGAGGAATTATTGCTCTCTTTGTAGGTGGACGATAATGATTATGCACTATATAAATAAATGAGAGTTAATCGCGCAGAACTAAGTATTAGCTCCGCAACAAATTAAACGACCATTGTCACTAAAAAATTTACAACCAGATTATTATCGTAGGACAAAAATAAATTCTTTTATAACTGGTGTAAGTAATTAAAGTTAATTGAGAATCGGGCTTAAAGACAGGGAGTTCTTAAATGACCGTTTTTCCCGTTTTCTACAATGCTGTTAGTTGTTGACACTATTACTTCATGATCTTTACAGCATTGGGATTTATTAAATACTGGGTCTAAATGCTCATTACTTAACAAGGCGTGAAATTACCTGCGTTATTCTTTGTTTGGAATAACATAAATAAATACAAGCTTTTGGCGAATGAGGATGTCGCCGTTCGCGTGATTGTTCTTTAGTCTCCGGTATAAAGTGGAACGCTCAAGTTTTGTCACTCGTCATAATCGACTCCATAATCGCCTAGGTCTCAAGGATTCAAACAAACACAGTCTACCGGTAAAGTAAGGTTGATGATGTCTAAAGACCGGAAGACCGAGCGTGGCGTGTGAGCGGTAACGTTCTGGCTCCAGGCAAATGCTGGGACGATTCTTATAGAAGGCCATGGCCGTTCCCTACTGTAATAACTTCAACATCGATGAAACGTAAAGCAATAAACAAAAAAAATGAGGATAGGGAGAAGGTATTGTTAATCGATTTCAAGCCAGCTGCGACTTCCTCAATAAATTTAAAAATTCTTATGATTTTACGCCTCGTCGACATAGAGGTGATTATTGGCTGGATAGGAGTAGTGGCAAGGATTTCGGCCATGCCCTTGTAAAGAACCTATCCCGGTATTCATATATAGTGATTTGGGGAAACCTTGGAAACCACAAATATGCATGGCCGAACTTGGATTCGAACCATTTACAGCAACGACCAACGTGTGTTCCGAAATGGTAATGATGTAGAAAAATAGATATTTGTTCAACCTCTAAAACTGTAAATAAATTAATTTGATTCTTTATCTATGAATGCTTGGGAGACGTTACTTTTTGTATTGCCCTCATGCAGTTAACATGGATTCCCACCGTATTTTCAATTGCCAGCTGTAAGTTGGATAATTCTGAAACCAACAAAAACTTTTGCCAAATGTGCTGCTCGTGTTAAATTATTACGTGCATTATTTACGTGTTATAAAGGTATTCTTCCTTGCCGAAGGAAGTAGGAAACTTAAGACTTTTTCCTGGTAAGAGTTGCCATATTTACTTTCTGCGATGTTGCCACGATGTTCTGCCTAGTAGTCGCAGCGCTGTAGCAATTTCCCTATACCAGAAATAGTGTCTCATAGCTGGACACACACATAGGCGAAATGAAAAATTATTTATGTTCCAGTCTCATCTAGAATATTTTCATTTAACTGATTACTTCTCTTGCAACAGTTCGATTCTGTATACAGATTACTATTCAATCACGGATTGTTGTATCTATATGTATATTTTTTCTTTGGTCATATAATTTATGAGGCACTGGATTCTGTGAGTCCAGGTGTCCTAGTGGTAACGCGCTGGGCTGTCAAAGTGCTGGTTCTTGGTTCAAGCCCAGTTGCTGTTATTTAGTTGGTATCTTTGGTTGTTTACCTTCGCAACGTTCCTAGTATTGCTCCCAGTATTTATTAATTATAAAAGTTTTCTTGAGACTGATACGAGATTTGGGAAGGTGATCACTTAATATTTTTCCGTGTGTGTGTTTTAATTGGCCAATCGCTCTTTGTGTCTGGCCATATTTCGTATTTTTCGCTGTAGCTGCAAACTTGCAGCCGCAGTGAGCGGACATTAACAGCTGTTAGTGTTCGGATACCTGGTCGCTTTTATCTTTAATATAAAGTACAAGAAAATGGAACAGTGTCTAAGAAGATCTACTTTGAAGTTTTCCTTCGCCTACGGGTACGCTCGTCCAAAATCAGTGGAGTTGGATGAATGGCTGTACAACGATATCGGTCTAAGGGAGGAGACAGTTTATGGTATACAAATCGACTTTCTTGCCAACGTGCTGTATGTCAAATTGAAGAATGAAGAACAATGCCTCCGAATTTTGGAGGAAACAGGAGGAGAAAAGAAATTTGTACATACCAACGGCGAGGTGAGTACTGTTTGTATTACGCATGCAGGCCTCGGTATACGACATGTGAAAGTACATAACGTACCTTTTGAAGCCTCCACCGAATGTATACGCAAAGCTTTAGGTATTTTTGGCACCGTTTTAAATGTAACGTCCGATAAACGTGTAGGCAGTAAGAGGTTTGTGGTAGACAGCGGTGTAAGAACTGTGAAAAATTGATCTCAAATGCCACATTCCATCATACGTAAATATTTCAGACTTTAAAGCTCTTATAATTTATGATGGACAGCCACGAACATGTGTCGTATGTAATGCTAGTGATCACCTCAAGGCAGAATGTACAAGAAGACGGCCAGTACAGCTACCACCTGCTCGTTTAGCCCCTATTACAACTTTCAATGGAGAAACCTTGACTGCAAGTTATGCTAACGTTACGAATGGTAGTGTTGCCAGCTTTCCGAGACCAGTGGTAGAAGAGGCTAAAACTAACACATTGGACGAGCTGCCGAGTGCGCCAGCCGAATCTATGGAAATTCGAATGGAAACCGAAACTGACAATCCTGAATTTGATTCAATAGATATGGAAATTCCAAATGAGAAAGAGCCTGATACTATTACAACACTGACGATCGATGATAATAAACATGAGAATGAAGCAGAGAATGTCAAAGAAACGAAAGAACTATCTACGCCTTCTTTAATTGTGGAAATTAAAGACGCGAAACACGAACTGACACCTGAGAGTCCAACAGAGAAAGAAGAAAACTGTAACACGGACTGCAAAAAGAACGACACTTCACCGTCAACTAAAAGAGTGAAGATCACCAGAAGAACTTCAAAATCAAGAGATGTGACAGAAAAAGTTCGAAAAATATCCAGTTTGCTAAAAGAGACAAACATGGCTGACAATACGAGACTAGATCGAGTCGTTAAGACAATATTGAGCGGAAACAGAGAGGTTAAAGAAACAAAGATACGCGGTGACGATGGCAGTGAAACTGGGAAAATCTTATGGTCTGATGAAATCGTCGTCTCTGAGGAAGAGAATGCTGTTTAACATCGCACTTTAAAATCAATCAGATAGACACCAATTTCTATTACTTCTGATTACGCCATCTTCAGCATGCAGACCTATACAATTGCTACTATGAACATAAACAAAATCAGTAGTTTGCCCAAAATTCAACTTTTGAAGGATTTCTTATACGCTAATTACGTGGATATCGCCGCACTGCAGGAAGTATGCTTCAATAACATTACAATTTCAGGATACGACGTCTACATAAATCCAAATACTCCACAAGGGACCAGCGGCAGAACTGCTATAATAGTTAAACATGGAATCGAGATCAGAGATATTGATTATTTAGATAACGCCAGAGGTATAGCCTGTGTCATTCAAGAAACTCTTTTTGTTAACATCTATGCTCCATCTGGCAATAACAAAAAAGCAGAGAGAGCTCAGTTTTATAAAAAGGATCTAGCGTATTTGATGCGTAAAAATAGCCGGAACATAATTCTAGCGGGTGATTTTAATTGCGTATTAAATGTTAAGGACCAATGCCCTAATTTTAATTTCTCAGAGGAACTAAAAACTCTAACTTTTGGTTTAGATCTTCGTGATTCTTGGGAAATTGTTAAAGGTGACAAAGCAGCTTATACATTTATAACATGTGATTCGATGAGTAGAATTGACAGGATATATGTCACTCGTGATTTGAGCTCAAAGATTAAAAGTGTAGAGATTTGTCCAATGGCCTTTTCGGATCACTGTGCGCAGTTAACGAATATTGATTTGGAAAAGCAGAATGTTTATAAACGAAAATGCCCTTGGAAACTCAACACTAGTATATTGCATCTCGCCGAGCTAGAACAGCAGTTTCATGCAACGTGGAAAGAATGCGAGAGACAATATGATAATTTTCTAAATCCACTGTCCTGGTGGTTGAACTGCGCCAAACCCAAGATACGAAAATTATTAATGAACTTTTCAAAAGAGTTGAAATTCTGGGAGCATGCCACCCTTGAATTTTATTACAGATGTCTCAGGGATCTTTTAGAATTTAACAATGTAATACCTAATATCCCGAAAATTAACAAAATAAAAGCTAAGATTGTTAGCATTAAGAGACGGCAGATGGAAGGTCTTATTATTAGATCAAAATCTAGGAATATTCTTCACGAAGAGCAAGCTACCTTATATCACATCGTCAGAGAAAAGAGAAGACGGCAAAATAAGATTATAAATAGTCTGTCTCTCGACGACGGTACTGTACTTACAACCCAGAATGCAATTCTGGAAGAAGTCCAACGGTACTTCCAGTCACTTTACACAACTGCTGGAGTCAAAGAGGATGCAAAGGAATCACTTCTTAGCAGCACTTTGCCCGTCATTTCTGAAGAGGAGAACAACAATTTAATTAAACCGTTCACTGCATACGAAATCGAAATGGCGACTATGAAGGGAATGTGTGGGAAGTCACCAGGAATTGATGGTATTCCCATAGAATTCTACAAACGTTTCTGGCCTGTCATGAAAGGAAAATTTGTTGAAGTCTTCAACAGTATTTGGAATAGTACCAATATACCCGCCGAATTTAAGGAAGGCATCATTGTATTAATACCTAAGGGTAGGAACGCCAACAAGCTGGTAAACATGAGGCCAATAACTTTAATGAATTCGGACTACAAGATAGCAGCTCGAGCCTTGAAAAACAGACTGAATAGTGTGATGCCGAAAATAATTGGGGATTATCAATCATGCGGCGTTCCTGGTAGGAGTATACTGGAAACAATAAGTGATTAAAGAACGATATTAGGACTAGCATTCGCAGCTAAAATTAAAGTAGATTTGCTCAGTGTAGATTTCACTAAAGCTTTTGACCGTGTCGAACACTCATATCTCGCAGAAGTAATGTCAAGGAAAGGTTTTTGCCCCAGATATATCACTACAATTCTGAATATGCAGAGCAATGCTTCATCGAAAGCTCTTATCAACGGCCAGTTTACTAGACCAATAGCGATTCAGCGGTCAGTTCGCCAAGGTTGTCCGCTCTCAATGGCGCTGTATAGTATTGCATTAGAACCACTCCTGGAAAAACTGCATAAAACTATTAATCCAATAACGATTTTTGGATACAACATTTGTGTTAGAGCATATGCGGATGACGTAGGAATTTTTCTGACCTCGCAAACGGATTTAGACAATGCAGCAAACATTCTAACTGAATTCTCCGAAGCATCAGGAGCAGCAGTTTCCCGTCAAAAATCAAAGTTGATGAAATTAGGCAAAGGTTTGCGGTTAACAAACACGTATGGTTTTAGTGACACAGAGCAAATCAAAATTTTAGGTCTGATGATAAAAACCTAATCCCCTCGCCACGACAGCAGTCAACTGGAAGATTCTTCTCGGAGCGATAAGAGCCAAACTAAAAGAGAGTAGCAACAGAGATTTGTCTCTCATACAGAGGATTAAATTAGTGAACTCAGACATCCTTACCAAGTTATGGTTCATAGCACAGGTTCTACCCATAACCAAACAAACAGCTGCAAGACTGACTTCTAGTTTAGGGTGGTTTATCTGGCGAAACAACATTTTTCGCACAAAAATGTCTTCGTTAGTGCTCCCGCCATATAAAGGTGGCCTGGGTCTAATTGACGTTCATTTGAAGTGCAAGGCATTGCTGATTCATAGGACTAATATCCTAAACAATAGCAACAAAAATAATTTAACAAAGATCTTACTAAGCCAGATACAACCAGAGGATCGAAACCCACCGATTAACATCTATATATCTATAAATGAGAAAACGAGAAAGTTCGGATGTGTGTTTGGATGTACGTCTGCAGTCAATCACGTCTTAATAACTCAACATATTTAAATGAAATTTGGCATGAAGTCAGTTAATTGCGTGCGAAGTGTTATAGGATAGATTTTATCCCGCAAAAACGCACAGTTCTTTGAGAAATTGCCATTAATATCAATTCGGAAGCAACAAAGAGTTTCCTACTTCGTAGACAGTCGTGCAACGTTTACTCTTTGCTTTTTACATAAATCGCAAACACTGCTTTTCAGAAATAATAGTGAAAACCTTCTTACATATGCAAGTTTGTGTTTAGTTTAAAAGCCATAAAACGGATGCACTTGACAAACAATAGTTTGGAATCAGGAATTATAAATATGTACTTAACCTCAAATTAAAAAAGGTAGGTACTGTTGTTAAGTTCGTAAAGAGATTTTTTCATTTGCGTTAATATGACATCTCAAATATTGCACCATAATTTCGATCGTAATATACTAAATGTGAAAAATCAGAGCTTGGAAAAAAACAACGTAAAATGCTATGATTATACCAGCACGAAAGTTGATTTACTAAAAGTGTAAAATGGCGGTGCTCGAAATGTCGTATTTAAAAAAATTGTTACGGATTCCATTCTATCTCGGTTTAATTTATTTCCTGTGTGTCTTCTTTTTTTCCACTATACATTCTCTGTAATATTACAAATTATTAACAAACTCTTTTTTGTTCAAAATTTTTGTATAAATCAGTACAAATAGTAGACTATGATTTAGGAAAAACAGTGCTTTTTACTTACTGTTCAATTTCTACAAATATCTAATAAATCCGGTTCAAGTTTACGTCGCGATACACGACGATGCTAACTTAGGATAAAATAATTGTTTCAATGCGCGTGTGGTTGAGGTTTTGAATTTGTAGCGCCAATAATATTGTGGTTACATTGATATTCAGCCTGGACCATAATGAAAACTGAATGTTTTTGTCACAGCCAATGGCATGAGAAATTTAGTTATCAGTTATTTAAGCAAATATCATAAGCACTATGTCACGTTGTGACGTTATGTATCGCCACGTAAACTACTCCAGTAAATCCTTCACTTAAAACGAATGTATTCAATGACCTAACGTAGAGACTAAATGTTTCATGAAGCAATATTGCAAGTCGTTTACAACGCGATACACCTCATTTACACGGAGCTTATGAAAGCTGCTTATTTATTACTAATAATAATTAAATGACTTCTGCCTTATACTGTAACAAAAACATTCTGGTCCAGGAAGCATTTCAACCTAACCACTATCTCTGCTAATATTGCCGCTACAAAATCAAACGTTATGAACACACCTCAACACATTAAATGCATTGTAACTGTATTTCGAATAGTAACAGATTTTTCTATATCAAGATTCCTAATTAGTGTAGCATAAATTACTATCACAATTAATTTCATTATACGCCTTACTAAATCACGAGCAGTAACAGTCACCTTATCGCGATGTAAGCTTGACCAGCAATATTAACAAAAATTGTCTTAGAGTTGTAGAGAATTATGAACTTTCCGTTGTACACTGTAATTTACAAGCAGTATAAATTTTTTAAATAGGTAACTGCAATAATGAATGAAGTTTCATATGTATTCAGTATTTACTTTCCTGCGATCTGAAATAATAATTCACGTTTCTAATGTATTAATGCGCGAGTGATAGAAAGAAGCTTTGATTTTCTAGCGGTATTATTAGCGGAATTTTTCACTTTGTTGAAATGCAGCCTGGACCAAAATGAGAACTGAAACATTATTAATAGTTTAAGCTTCTTTCACGAGCACCATTTTAGTGACGTCATGTATCGCTTTATAATGATATTGTATCAAAAGATATATAATAAGCTTGGATGATTTAGCAGAACACACGGCATTGCTCGAAGTAAATTTTTGAAATTTATAAATGTTTTATTCAGATAGTGGAGAGTCAGAAAAGCAGAGTGGTGATTTGCCGGTAGACATTCAATTCTGTTTGCAGATTCAGAAACCTATTATGAATAAAGAATCTATTACTACTTTAACATTGTAATTTATATTTCAGAGAAGAATTAATGGATCGAAACGAACAAACTACAGTATACTGATCTACATGCAGTCAACTGTTTTCACAGGTAGAGAAACGAACATTAACACTGAACATTATGAATAAAAGAATCAATTATTACTATAATACCTAAATTTCTGATTTAAAACAGAATTAATTGATGGAACCCACATATCTTCAAAACAAAATTAATATTCAGAGAGCAAATTAAGTTCACTTAAAAAAAAAATATATATACATTTTTAGTTTCGCAATTTTTTAACGAGATCAACGTCCTTGGGCCACTTAGGTATTTATTTGCTCTTTGAATGTTAGTAAATTTTTTGGATGTTTAGTCGCTTCCATCATATTTTGACGTTTTGAGTTTCCATTAATTAAAACTATATTAATTTTTATTTGCAAGTCTTGAAATTAGTAATTTTAAGAGATGCCGGGTAAACGAAATTCAAATCTCTCAATGAAATGTAAGAAAACTACGGCTGTGAAAAAAGCCAAAACCCAGGAACAAATCCTCTAGCAGAGTTGCACAGGGTTGAGCACTTAGCACGTATTGCGGCTTCTGGAGATGCTGAATTGCCGGAGAAGTCACAAGTTGGGCGACAACACCAAAATGAACGCTTGGTGTCTGGAAGATCACACCGGGAAAATCGCGAGCTCGGTGCTTGCTAAGAGCAAGCGGATTGGCAATCGATCTCAAAAGCTTCTGAAACACCGAAGCAAACAAAAAGAAGGCAATAACAATATGCCACATATTTGGCATTGCAACGAGTTGCTGAAACACCTGAACAAACGTGAGCTCATTTCTAATGTTTTCCCGAGCATTCAACTAAATATTATCAATGACGAAAACTGGTTATGTGAGAAGACAATACTTGCCCCGAAAAATGATTCTGGAGCAAAAATATATATATATATTAGAGGAAATAGTCGGGGAAGTGACAACACACTCTTCCATCGATACAGTAAGGTTAACTGACGAAGCTGCTACCTACCCCGTCGAGTTTTCAAATTCCTTCGAGTTATCTGGGCTATCGTCCCATACTCGAGCTTAAGGTTGGCACTCGAGGTCTCCTGATGCGTAATCTCGACCCCCCCCCCCTCCCCTCAAGGTATTGTAATGGCACCAGATTACACATCACAGAACTAGCAAGAAACATTGTGAAGGCGACAATTCTTACCGGTGCATCTAAAGGGGAAGCCGTTATAATTCCGCGTATCCCAATTATTCCCAGTAATATTCCCTTTGAATTTAAAACATTACAGTTCCCATTAAAAATTTCATTTTCAATGACAATTAATAAATCGCAAGGTCAAACGTTGAAATTGGTGGGAATACACTTGGATACTCACTGCTTTTCCTTTGGTCAACTATATGTTGCCTGCTCGCGGGTACCGAGTGCAAAAAATTTACATGTTTTTTTCAGAAAATAACAAATCCTACAATATATATACCGATGTATTAAACTGAAAATACTACTAACATACAGAATATTTTTATTGTTTTAAAAGTTCGATGAAGTTGTTTGGAACAAATACATTTTTGTTATTTTATTGCAGTATTTATTACTACCATCACCAATAAAAATAGCTCTAAAATTAATTATATGGTCATATTGACCTGGTGGCAAGGCTTCATTACGTCTACGCAATCAGCCCCTTTCGTAGCCACTTAACCTAACGCAGTAATCCTACTGGGCATAGAGGACCTAAGTTCAACGTGGAATCAGAACCACGTGAGCATTCTGGCACACTTCACATCACACAACAACCTGTGCCAGAGGTTAAGGTCGAGCTAAGGACCTATGAAAACCCTCTGCGAGACTGGGATTCAAGCTGGGGACTTTTCCATGTCCAGTTGGACGCCCTAACCACTGAGCGACCAGACCTCTCAACAAAATCTTATATTACAACACTCTTCCACGCTGACGAAGTCGCGGGTAACTGCTAGTAGGACATATAAGTTGTTATTTGGACTGGGCAAGAACATATTTTCTTGAATACAGCTACATTACAAATGTTAATAACGTCCAGCAACTGAAAAGTGTTAAGGACATATATCAGAAAATGATAGAAACGATGGAAAGGAACAACATTGAATTTAAATATCAACAAACAAATTGGAAATCAGTTTGGCAGAATATTTCCTATAAATATCTGCCGCATAATGTTAAATCTACTTGGTATCAAGTAGTTAATGAATTAATTCCTACAAACAAACGGTTGCACAATATACACTTGTGCAACAATACAAAATGCGAACATTGCACACAGGAAGACACATTAGAACATCGTTTTATGTGCAAAGAGAGGCAGGCGATATGGAAATGGGTGGATGGTACGTTGGCGTCACTTAATACTTCTACAAATTATAGCTTGAACGTTGCCAACCTAATAAAACCGGATAAGTCGTTTTATCCAATATCGAAGAAAAACTCCATGCTTTGGATTATGGGGCAGTATGTAGATTTTGTAGTAAGGAAGAAAGGCACCGACTTAAACGATTTTAAATATCATATCTTAACAGAATTCAGTGCTGCGGAAAAACATAAAAACTACTCGACGTCATATGGACAATTTCTAAGGACAGCAATCCAGCGAAATCTATAAGTCACTAACGAAGAATACAGAGCTGGTAGTAGACAATCCCTTTCAACGAGCAGAACTTCTTGAACCACACGTGCCGTGACAACGGAGGACCTTGGAAATCAGAGGTCGGCTACTGGAAACTATCGTCTTCATCATCTTGGAAATTTATAATATCAAATGTAACTGCCTTATTTTTTAAGTAAATAAATCTATTAAAAAAAAAAATAAAAAAAAAAAAGTGGTAACGCGCTGGGCTGTCAAAGTGCTGGTTCTTGGTTCAAGCCCAGTTGCTGTTATTTTTTTTTTTTCATTCTTTATCTCCTTTTCACTTGTTGCAAAATACATATCATATAAGTAAGTTTATATATATTTCGTGGTCAATTGGAACAGTGGAAATGAATCATAAAATTAATGTTTGGCTGAAATGAGAAAGTGTCAACGCATGATGCAAGAGTAGGAACTGAAAGCCAGTTTTCAAATAAATTTAATTTAACCATTACGATTTGTGCCACTCAACTTAACCAATTTTTTTCTAGTGCAAAGGCGGGAGATTGATAATTGGGGCAATGATGGCTGTTTAAAAATAAACAAGGACCTAAATCAAACTAATGTGCGGTTTTTGTAGCTAACGTTCCTGGTATTAGCAAGCAAACCAGAATTGAAAATGTGAGTATTTATTCTTACGAAAACAAAAAATCATCATTGACGAATAACATGCTAATGAGAGGTTCCGTATTTGACAAAATGCTGCTCCTACTAGTGATCAGTAATGATATAATTGATGTATATCCTCAATATAACGACATGATAACCTTGTTTCCGAAATCTGAAATTGCAAGAAAGAAACAGGAAATTTGAGGAAGGAGGAAAGATAATGCCAGTCTCGTTATAAGTTGTTGTTACCTCTCTGGTAATCCAGAAAGAATGTTACTGTAAGTGGCTCAGATTCGCGGGTGCCATGCTGATCCCGGAAGCTAGTGCGGTGTCTCGCGGTTCCACGGTTCGAGTCAGGCCGCAGGCAAAAGTGGTTTTATGAGTGTTTTTCTTGTGTTGCCTGTAAACTGGGACAGTGAAAACATATTATACACTTAATGAGAATCAAAAGCTACACATGTCTGCATGTATCTATTAAGCAATCCAAATTCGTTTTTGTTGTTATTCTTTAGTAAAGTCATTATTATTGCAATGGCTCGGAAAAGATTAGTTTTTAAGCAACGAAAAAAAAAAAAAAAAAAAAAAAAAAAAAAAAAAAAAAAAAAAAACCGGCCACGGTCCTTGAGAAAGGGCAATTCCACATTCCTTTGAGCAATTTTGGATTTTGTTTTTTTCTATTTAAACCCACATTTTGATGGCTGGATCGTGAATATGAATTGAGTACTGTCTAATGACGCTGATGAACTTTACCCTTCATCCAATTCGTTAGGCTATGAATTAATGTAAACATATGATTTGTAATTGCATCTAAACATAACTGACAATCATTTTTAAAAGTGAGGTTCAAAATTTTTTGCTATTAATAGATCAGTCAAGCATCCGTACAATTCAATCAATGAAACAATACAGTTTCTGATCCATCATTCAACCAAAATATTATTGGATTAATTTCCTATTCGTTTGCTGAATAGTAACGCAATCAAGATTTAATTTAGAACTACTGGTATCTTTATGTATTGACATATTAACCTGTTGTACGCTAAAGTGATGCTAAAGTCAAACACAATCCGTTTCAGAATACTGAAATGAGTAAGAATCCAGTCTTACAGTACAAATCAGGATACTGGATGTAAATTCATTTAGCCAAAGTTTCAAGCAAGTAGTTTGTTTCCTCATAGTTGTAGAAGAACGATAGTCAGGATATGGACGTCGTAACATCCACGAGGAAGAGGAGTGGTTTTATAAATATCCTACGTTTCAGTTATTCTAAGCTATCAGTTTCTAAATTTCTGAAAGATTTTGTCCCAAGTTAAAAATCATAAAACAGCAGATAGAAATAGTGACACTTACTTTGCGTAACGTATTGGTAACAGATAAACTACTATGTTGTTAAGTAAAAATTGCGTGTCAGCTGATAGATGAAGTTAGCACTATCTAGAGCCACACTGTTATTAATTATAAGGATTTATACTTTATCTCTGTTACACTCTGCAAGTGATGTGTAGTAGGATAATCAAGAGGAAGTCGGGCTGTTTACACACAGCGTTAAGCGCGCAGCATTTCCTTGACCGGATTGTACGGAATATCCATTCGCAAGATATTCCGACTGCTTTAAGAATTCATAATGATTTAACTTCTATCAATACTCGTACGTTTTGTTATTATATTACTGTTGACAGTAACATCAAAATTAAAACACCCAGAGCTCGAATAAAATCCGCAGTAGCTTACTTCGGAGAAGTGAAAAGTAAAGTAACGGAAAAGAAGCGATTGCTTTAGTTATTAAAGCGTCAGCATAAATATAACAAGAAACTAAGTCAGTATGCTGTTATAATCTTTTACAGACGTTTATATGTATATTTGTATTTGTGAAATATTCTAATTTTTTTATTGTATTTCGCTAAAATATGGGCGTAAAGTGATGTTGCACCATCAACTTGGACATCAATTGTTTTTTTCTGAAACACTGTATTTTCAACCTCACCACTTCAGAAGACTCGTTATTTGGTAGATCCTCCGATATGTTTGAACTTCGTTGGCTGGAGATCGCGGCCCACCCATATCACTGTAAACTAATTTAGAAGGATCTTTAACGCTTCGAATAATTAAATTCTGACGGTTCGGCTAAACTGCTATAGCTTTTATCAGTCCATCGTTCGCTCGGATTCACAGCAGAATTGACGCGTCTAGATTAAAAGAAATTTGGGTAAATTTTTATTTTCTCAAACACAATAAATGTTCGTATAGAATGAATGGAGGAATTTTATAAATAATCTAGACGACAGTCTTAAAAAATCTACGAGTGAGAGCATTACAGCACTTGTTTCTCATTTAAGAATATAGTTGAATATTGGAGTGAAATAAAGTGTATCTTAATGCTTGATAGCAGAGTATCAGGAAAGTGAAACACAGGTTATTTATAGAAGAAGGACGTTCATAATTTCCTGTTTCCGCATAAGAAGGCGGAAATTTTGGTAGGCACTCGCCTTTCTTTCGATCTTTCCTTCCAGTTTACTAAATGAATGGACTATTGGTCATGATTGTATATGCATGCTTTTGTATATCGCCATCAGTGTCGGTTTCAGTACTACCTTCTAGAAGTGTGTCTTCTTTATTTATCAAATGTAATGAGATATAATAATTCCTTTGTTCTAACAGTTAAGGGCAGCAGTCTAGGTGCTTAATGGTTAAGGCAGATTGAAGGAAATGGCAGTATCATGGGTTCAAACCACTTGGTCTAAATGAATTTTTACTGAATTTACTTTGTTCATGTCAGTAGTCAAGAACGATCAGTTATTTGGATCCCGCGGTATAGCCACGACTCAAGCGTAATACACAGCAAAGAGACTTTCACTAGGCTGCCGAAGTAATTAATAATTCAGATTTCATTTTACCTGAATGTATTATTATAGCATCGTGGTATGTGGAATGAAGAAACATAAAAACAAATATGAAAAGCATAACTGAAGAATCTCGTAATTACGAAATATGAAGTGACTTGTCGCAGAAATCAATCGTTCTGTATGTGGATATTAATGAAAATAAGGACTCTTAAAACTGTTTTCCTGTATATTCAGTCTATTTCTGTGAATATATCTTCCTACAAATTCTGTCTTAGGCCACGATTTCCAAAACAAGGGATTTTTTTTTTATACTTCATCTGCCAGCATAAATGTGAATATCTTGTACAACGCCACGTTTGAAATGTTGTCACTGTTTTTATTTGAAGGTTCATTACTGTGAAGCCCTGGGCTCTATCCATGCAGTGTTAGAACCATGTTATGGATGATACATTTTTTGCTGTCAGATAGGTTTTTTGTAGATTTGATCGTTTATACTTCTCTCATTTAAATAAAACTTCCTTACGTTTCTACCATACAGTTTAATTATCATCTGCGTCTATTCAAGCTGATTGAGTCTTAGCAGTTTATTTCATGTTAATGTAGTCGGTTTTGCATTCTCAGTAAATAGTGTATAATCTCTGATGGGACACTATCAGTCTAAGCCGACAAAGCTGAGAATGAAAGGAAAATAGAAATGCAAAACTACATTAACATCAAAGAAACTGCTGGGACTCAATCAGATTGGATAGACACAGATGATAATTAAACTGTACTGTAGAAACGTAAGGAAGTTTGCGCGTCGGTAAGAAAGTTATATACTCCTTTTGCTCCAGATTTATTTAAATGAAAGAAGTATAAACGATCCAATCTACAAAAAACCTATCTGATAGCAAAGACCTCACTGTTAGAGAGACGTTAAGCAGATTAAATAATAATAATAAAAAAGACAAGTCACTTCACTTTTCGTAATTACGAGATTCTTCAGTTATGCTTTTCATATTTGTTTTTATGTTTCTTCATTCCTCATACCACGATGCTATAATAATACATTCAGGTGAAATGAAATTTGAATTATTAATTACTTCGGCAGCCTAGTGAGAGTCTCTTTGCTGTGTATTACGCTTGAGTCGTGGCTATACCGTGGGATCCAAATAACTGATCGTCCTTGACTACTGACATGAACAAAGTAAATTCAGTAAAAATTCATTTAGACCAAGTGGTTTGAACCCATGATACTGCCATTTCTTTCAATCTGCCTTAACCATTAAGCACCTAGACTGCTGCCCATAACTGTTAGAACAAAGGAATTATTATATCTCATTACATTTGGTAAATAAAGAAGACACACTTCTAGAAGGTAGTACTGAAACCGACACTGATGGCGATATACAAAAGCATGCATATACAATCATGACCAATAGTCCATTCATTTAGTAAACTGGAAGGAAAGATCGAAAGAAAGGCGAGTGCCTACCAAAATTTCCGCCTTCTTATGCGGAAACAGGAAATTATGAACGTCCTTCTTCTATAAATAACCTGTGTTTCACTTTCCTGATACTCTGCTATCAAGCATTAAGATACACTTTATTTCACTCCAATATTCAACCCAAACGTCCCGTACCTATCACAAAAGTTATTTTGCCTATTTCATCTATAGATAACATGTGAAATAATTACTAACAATAAAAAAGCATTAAAAAATTTGTTTGTAACTCAGCGATTGTTTTTTTTTTTTTTTTTTTTAGCTCTACGGAAACTATAACGACTACCCTTTCCCCAACTCAAGCACTCCCCCGAAACCCAAATTCATTCTAGGAAAGATCTCCCCAACCAAAATCTACTCAAGCCAAACCCCCCCTCCCAAACCAAAATCCGCTCAAGCCCCTCCCAAACCAAAATCCTGGATCTGCCCCTGGTGGCCAGCCTCGGTAGCGTAGGTGCTAGAGCACTAGCCTCACGTGCCCAAAGTCACTGGTGCAAGTCTGGCTGAGGGCATGGGTGTTAAGTGTTCTCCATGTACATGCAGTATCTATAATTACCAGAAAAACAATACATACAATGGAGAAACTGCAAGAACTGGATGAACTGAAATCACAATTGAACTGGCTGTATGGCCTAAGAGAAGCCAAAAAAAAAAAAAAAAAAAAAAAAAAAAAAAAAAAATATTCAGTGAACCGAATGGATTGTTGCGCATGCAAAAAAAGGTCCATATGCCTTGCTACTGTGTATTGAATGTGATGTCCGAAAAAAAAAAGAAGTTACTGATATAACACCTCAGACTTCCTGCCATTCATTTCAAAACAGTCTGGGGTCAGTAGTTTCCAAAAGCATCGGTAGATGTCTTTTTGACTCATTATAAACTTTAGCTGCAAGCAAAATGCTGTTGCCTCAACATGCAAATGATTTCAATAGATTTAAAAAATTTGAGACTACTGGATGCCTGAGTAAACGAAAGAGTCCAGGAAACCTGTGCACTAAAAAACAATCTTGAACTGAATCAGAGAAGAAATTCAATGAATGCAAGATGCCTTATCTTTAAGTGAACTGAAGTTAATTTTCAGGTTAATTATTTCTGGAAGAGCCCAGAATCATTGAGATATATTGGGTAACAAAGTTGTAAGCATTGGAAACCTGGAGACTGAATTGCAAAGGTTATTAATTAACGGTTAACCACTTAACTGAGTTGCCTGGTCATAAGCTGAGTTACAATATGCCAGAAATTTAATGCATACGCTCATCCTCTTGTATAAGGTTTCGATAAACCTGTCTGATTGTGATTGAGAAACTCTTCATCCGCTGTTAGAAGTTGTTTTGAGAATCTATTACGGTTTGACATGGCTAAAATACAGGTCAGAAGTTAGAAACAATAAAGAATTAATTCCTACCTTATTGCATATGCCTTCACTGCCTGATTCCTCTTTATCCCTACATGACCTTTAAAACACATCTTTTTTCAGGTATATGAAGACCTCATAGCTGACCAAGTTGAGAAGATGTGCTGGGCTTGTAATTTATTTATTTATTGCACTCGTAAATTTGTACCTTCCGAGTAGCTAGTTGTAACCTACCCCAACTAGCAGTCTGTTAATAAGTTCCGTTAATTAATATACCATCTTGTCTACATTCAACAAATTAATCGACATTTGTTTCTGATCTATATGTTCACTGGAATGTAAATCATGCATATGATCAATCTTGTAGAGGATAATTCAACAGAAAGAGATGTGATATATCTAAATAGAAAGAACAGAGTCGAAAACTGGTTGGTAATTACAATTTTGCAAAATCTACATTTGTTTCTGTGTCCAACAAGATGAGATGTAAAGTGACAGGATGTAGGGGTATACCTAACTTGTTAGGAATAAGGGAAGGTTCTTAGGCTTATTTTTACTTGCCCTTGTTCAGTTGTGTCCTCACTAACCGGCTTCTGAGGAATGGGACCAACTTTATTAACCAATATTTGGCAGTGTTCAAGTTCCGAAGACATTACAGACGTCTCCGAGTCTGAGAAGGACTCGAAAACAAGTGGCTTCTTCTTTCGAGAGGGACTCTCCCCTTTTTCTGCTTACAACCACGTGGTACAGGAGGCAATGTTGATGAGAATTTCTCATATTTCTAAGAGTCTGAATGTTTGAACTTCAGTGGTATGTGCTTTACATTTTATTTTACTTGTGATGTTTTTTTTAAATTTTTATTATTTTTTTATTTAGCAGATAAGGGTGTTACTGCTAGAAGTGCTTTTGAACTTGCTTTCACAGTTATGTTGCTACTAACTATGACAAATAAGTTTACACTGGGGTTAGTGCAAAATCTTCAGTCTCAACTGTAACCATGATTCTGCCGTGGATGTTTAGTCTGTGCTTCGCAACATTAGCTCGGCTGCCACCTAGCATGATTAAACCCCAAAATAGAAAAGGTAACAATACATAAAAGTCACTGATACCTGCTGATAGATTTTCACTATATTCATGAATTTAAAACAAAGTCACAAAACAAAATTTTCATCAGACAATGTCTCCAAAGATACAAATGAAGGATCAATTGACACGATCGACCCAGACCAAACCCCGTTGTTCAAAACAATGCTTACTAATGCATTGAAGAAGGTAAAATTTCATCACACGCTCCGAAAAATCAATGTTTCTGCCAACGACCTCTAATTAAGTTACGCCGCCTTGCCACATGGCATAAAATTATGTATTAGAGCAGCATTGTGCTTGCTCCAATGACTTGTGAAAGATTGGCCGGTGTCTACATCATGTCACAAAGTAACATAATCACTCTCTAACAGAATATTGAAGACTGGGGGGGAGGAAAATTCAGGGCTGCTGTATAAAGAAATACCTGTGGGAACACAAAGTCTTCTTGTTTCTAACGGAAGTGTTCGGATATACTGATCAAATGACTGATCTCAGACTTGTAAATTGCATCATCTTTTTGACATTAAAATATTCCTATCACTTCGAAACTTGGACAGTAGCTAGACTGACAAAAAAAAGTTTTAATTTTGATCCTGATAAAAAAATTTGTAGCTTTAACAGTTTGGCCGCAAAAAAAATTATTTTCTGATATTCTAAAACTTGTTAATAACTCCTACAATTTTATAGTTATGAAGCTGAAACTACTTTTATTTTACTTTTAATTGAATTTTCTTTCATTTGATATCAAGCAAGGCACATTTACTATTTTCAAAAGTTTGAAATAAAACTCATCAACAAAATAGAATTTAACTAATTAATATTTCCTAAGCTATTAAGCGATCGATCTGAAAGTGCCTTTAAATAATTCTACATACTTCAACATGACTACTGAGCAAATCTTCGATATAGTATGAATTTTTATAAACTCTTCCAGATGAGTGCTTGAGGATGATGCAACAGAAAATACTGCCTTGGTCTTTCTCAAAACTGTAAAAATCTGATTTCTAGCTTGAAATAACTTAGTAGCTGTTTTTAGAAATAAAAGACATAGCTATTCAATTAAACTCGCTGTTCTGAGAACAATTTTTTTTTTTTTTTTTACACAGATACTAAATCTTTAGGTTACCTTATACAACATTAGTTTTCTTAACTGTTTTCGTCAATGATTTAATTTAATTTAATTGCAATGGAGCACAGGCTCCGGTGGCAATTTCCCTACACACCCATCTTCCCCCTATCCTGCACCCACCTACATTTGCCCTCTACAAATTTTATCTTTAAATTCTTTCAAAGTTTTTGGTAAATTATTCATCATTTCTCTTGGTAACTCATTCCAATCCCTGACACCCTTGATTTTGTACCACACTGGAATTGACGCGAAAATGTTTTACTAGTGTCTACATTTGCAGTGGATGTATGTGTAGCACCAATACTCTTAGTGATGTGAGATTTAGCAAGTTCAGCATAGCTGGTAATCAAAATTGGTGGGGACATTGCCTTACCTCATTTCTGGCTTTGTTATAATGAATACACTCCATTGTTATAACTCCAGTATCTTGTGTTATTCAATATACACTTTACATTCCTTACTCCAGGCTGGATACAATCCTGAGCAACTATTGCACACCTATGCTATCAGTCGCGTGTGCGCCAATGCCACATTTATCACAGCTGACGTAGCCGATACAGGATGCCGGCGCATGTCTGAACTGTTGGGCCTGAAACCAGCTCATCAAATTAGTAGCGCATGGATGTACATTGAAATTGATTAAGCCTGCTTTGATTACCTGAAGTTACAATGGAACATCGAACGCCAGTTCGAAGACTGCAGTCTATTAGAGAGTATGTGGCGAGACAGTAATATGTCAGTATAATGTGAATAAAAGTTAATCATAGTGGTCTTGCCACCATTAGGTTTAATATGTTTTTGATTTATCTGGGATTGGAGTAAAGCTTTTCTATAGTTTGTAATGTACCATTAAAGAACAGAGAGTGAAACGTGTGTGTGCGTGCCTCTGTGTTTTGTGGGTCTCGCGGTACCAGTAGGCCACCACGCGCAGGTCTGTGTTAGGTCAGCCTTTGAGAGTACATGCCAAAATCGCTGGTCGGCCATTAGGTGTGATGAATTGTCGAATAGACGGGTGACACACACCACAACTGAGGACGAACTGAGTGTCTGGATATGTCTTCAGTAAAAAGAGAATAAAAGGAAATCAGAACTCAAGAATAAAGCGTGAGGGGAGCCAAATAGTACAGCCAATTGGGACAATTGTTAATACTGTTATTAACTGAGAGCGGTATTTTTCATAACTGGGAGCCAATCAGTGAGCCAGAACTTCCCTCCATAGGTAGGAGACTCGAGGCTATTTGGGTGGCGACGACGCACACTGGAGAACACTTGGTGGTTGCCTACCTTGAGGGAAACCAAGCCACCTGGGTAGTCAGCCACGCCGCATTGAGAGAAGGTCAGCTCATTGAATCAACAACTAGATTAGACTATGATGCTAATAACAATTTAGGAAAGAGAAACTTTTTCATCGCCATTTGTGCCCCAGTGAATGCCCTGAGATAGTCACTCTTGCTCTACTGAGAAACTTTATGTCTTTTGTGCTTTAAAAAGAAAATTAATCTTAAAATAAAGATTTTGAAGTGTTTAATGGAATAGTAGAGTCAGATTGTGAACCATTTTTTCACTATGTCCCATTCAGTCATATAAGATGTCACCTGACTTGGTTAAGAATTCTATTTATTAAATAATTACGGTTCAAATTAAAATACCATGAGATCTGGATGTCGTTTTCCTTATAATAGGATACACTCCAAAAGGAATCTCTGGCGTTCACCCGATTCTGAAATATGAAAATGTAAATTAATTACAGGAAGTAAACTGCCACAGCGAGGTCAAGAAGTCGCTATGCTCAACATAGGAGACACTTCAAGTTTTAGTAGTCCAAAGGAGTATTTTATTGTTTGCCACTGTTACATGCTCCGTCTTTCCTGCGCAAGTAATATTGCATAACGAAAACCTTACAAAAAGACAGAACATGGAACAGTTGTTGTAAGTAGTACGAGTAGGGGGGAGGGGGGTGGGTGCACTAGTGAACGTTAAGTTGTGCCACGGCACCTTTTAGAATGGTCGCACGTCTGTGCTGCAATTGAGTACAAAGTTATGAAGAAAGTGTTTTGTATTATATTTCTAAGTGATCTGGACTTAAGTTACTACAAGAACTGGGGCTATGTCAGAGTTTGTTTGTTGGAGTGATGGTTGGCAAGGTGTTAGCCATACGGTAGTGTGGTGAGAATCTGTAATTAGAGGAAAGGAAGTCTTGGCATTTCCTCATCTATGGTCAGATTTGCTAATTTAAATGTTAGTGGTGGTGCACAACTTGATGTGGTCAATTAATAAAACCAAAAGTTAACTTTAAGGTGCCCCGTAAAATTATTCAGTAATATGGAAGACAGTGCAATATGAACAATGAACCATGCATTAAGTTCCAAGATGAAGACTGACAACTGTTTCACGACATGGCACAAACTGCATTTACCGGCCACTAGAGTGTCCTGCGACAACTACGATTTACCCTTTGTGAAATCTGACACAACCAAACTATTTTCTATTCCTTCTACTCCTCAACAAGTTCTTCAGGTTCCAAGTAAATAATATTTCAGTTGGTGACAATGCCTTTGCAACAATTTAGGGACTTGCGCAGTTCATATTTCACGGATAACTCCCTGACCTTCTCACAAGTAAGGAACTGGGATGCCTGACCACTGGTGGATATTTCCAGGAGCAGCGTCCCGTTTCTAATCTTTTCGCCGAATTCAGTGTCCCTTCAAGACAGTCCAGACAATTTTAAATATAAAAAAGTACATCTTCTCGAAGGTTCACTCAATTTTGTGCATCACAACAAAATCGTTCGCTAGAGCACAAAGTTTCTTGTTACTATCAGAAATCTCAAAAGTTGATAAGCAAACAATCAAATTCTTTTCTGGTTGTTTTGGGTTTCAGAAACTTCCTTTTTAATAAAGTCTGGGATTTAGGTCCCACGAGTCCAATGGGGCTAAATGTCGAGTGATGTAGAGCCCTCTAAAACAAGGCAACACGCACAAGACAACAGGAATAAAGTTTATGAAATCTGTGACGAAACGCCATAAAATTAATGAAGGCAACAGTAAGAAATAAAAGTAGAAAATCAGTAAACAAAAATAAAAAAATGGCAAAGTCTTAATTAAAGAGAATGAGGACGTATAACGATGTAGCTGAAAAAAAAGTTTTGTTGTGAAGTCAACAGAATTGTTAATTCTTAGTGCGAGAATGAAAGAAGTTACTGTAAAGGTACTTTTATAATTGGAGGAGCCAAAGCTTTATTTAGAGCAGTGTTTCCTAACCTTTTTTGGGTCATGTTTCACTTTCAACATTTATTTGCCCCCCATACATAATTTTTAATAAAAAAAATTATTTGTTATTAAAGAAACTGATATAGGATGGTTTTTGAAAGAAAACGTTTTAATATTATCATAAAACACAGTAAGTAAAATTAAAAAACATATAATGAAATATTAAAATTCAAATTCAAAAGATTTATAATAAACATTTATTATGGCAATTTAGTGTGATCCTTTTAAGAATTTGCTTTTTTGCTATATTTTGTAACCATATCTGGCATTGTGTTTAAATAACCCAAAGAGAAAGCGGTAAAGTCGTATCAAGTCAATTTCTAAATTGCCCCCCTAAAAAAACCAAATTGCCCCCCTGTGGGGCGTGGGCCCCACGTTGGGAAACACTGATTTAGAGGTTACTAAAGAGAGCTATTGTTGCAAGGTTAAGAGCTGTCTTAAGTTGATTTTGTTGTTATTAGGGCTTAAGGGTACGTCGTCGATGGGGTCATTAGTGCCCTACCAGCAACCGGCTTAGCAGTGTGGCTTATTAGGAATATAACCGTCTGCATGGCCAACTGTAGAGGGTACGGCCATACAGACAGCTAACCAAAAAAGGACGTGGATGTAAAGATGCCACCAGTGCTGAACAGGTTTACAAACGAATTAAAAACCATTCCCACCTCACTGGCTGTATAATGGCCAGAGAAATGGGAATTGTTACAATATAAAAAGTAAAAGCAATACACATGGATGGGAGGCTGTAACGGGACCTCCCAGTCATCTTAAAACCTATGCCGGTCTGCCCAACATTTTTGGGACAAGACCGGCAAATACACGGAATTTTAAAACTTTTGCCACACTGCTGCTATCATTGTCTAAAACAAAATCTGAAACAAATCTTTTCACTGCCAAGGCAAGGTCAGATTTTCAGACCGGATCTGACCTTGTTGCAGGCTAACTTGGCAGCATCATCAGCTGCCTCGTGCCCCCTGATTCCCACATGGTCCGGTACTCAGCAAAATAATACCTCCATTCCATAAGATTGAAGGGAAAGGAGGGTGTCCTGGATATCCTGGACCAAACCGTCTGCTGGGGACATGTTTACTAACACCTGAATATAACTGAGGGAATCACAGCATATGATGTATTTCATATAACAACTTACCTTCATATGCTGGAGCGACTTTAGCAGGGCATAGCACTTGGCAGTATAAACACTGCACCTGCCATCCCGCTTGCAAGTGTAAGTCGCTCGAGGGAACACTACGGAGCAGCCTACACCATTAGCCCGCTAGTATACTGGGGTAAAATCATGAAACTGATTTAAAACATCACTAAAAAGACTAATAAATACCCTGTCAGCGGTAAACAGCTTACTGTACCATGACAGGACTAAAATTTTTCTGGGTGTCTTTAAAAGCCAGGGAGGAGATTTACTCCAACACTGGCTCAAACCCATATTCCTCTAAAAAAACCTATGTACGGTAGCTGAAGGGTATGGTTGCTCTTTTGCGGTCAAAGTAAAGCCATTCATAGTTAGGATGAGTAACTACGTCGTACACGGGACTGCCAGGTGTTGAGGCAATATCTATATATTGTCGCACCATGACGAGACACCGGTGGATGAAAAGCGGAGGCTCTCCAGACTCAGCACAAATGCTGGGTATCTGACTGGTGCAGTTTGCACCTGTTGCGAGGCAAATTAAAAACATAAATGGGAAATGAAGCAGTAGAGACAAGTAATAGCTATTTTGCATATGGACAGGGTTCAACGGGATTTGGAATGTCTAATAATGAATATTAGCCGAATTGCAAATAAATTGTAAATGTGTATGTATAGCCTTACTAAAAGTATCATTTATGAATGCTACCACTCACATGACAGAAGAGTCTTACCGATAATTTAATGTTCCTCTTGGGAACAGGCAAAGCGAAAAGATTCGGCAGTCCACCACAGTAAAGGATAGCCGGGAGTCGACGAGAGAAGTTACCGCACTCCGGCCTCGGAATGGAGCCATTGCAGCCACAAGAGATGATCTACGGCAACGTAACAAGATGGACAGGAGTGTAAGACAGATGTCTCCTCATCGAGCTGTTCTGCTTCCTCTCCTCCAACGCCGCTCCCGCTAAGGTGGGAAGGACTGGGTCGTCAGATAAGGGCCAAGACGTCCCGAGCATGCCGAACACACTGCCGAAGCTTCCTCAGCCCCCAATAGGCTGGGTACACGCTCCACCGTCCAGAGAACTGCCAGCGTGGCTGCTGAAAGTGTAGTTAATATCACCGGCCCCAATAAGATGAAGACTGCGCCCTCAGAAGACCACTCGCATGCAGGGCCTAGTGGCATGCGAGGCAGTAGCAAAGAGGAGCTGAATCCAGACAACCTGATCCTTGGGAGAGGGGGGGGGGGAACCTACCTTATCGGAATAGTTCCCATTCGCTGTTTCTATGCAGACAAGAAAAAAGGGTAATTCAAGCATACCTTTGGTGGTGCGACTGTCAGTACAGATTGGATAATAGCTGTCAGTCACTGCGTATACAAAAAGAACATCAAGGATTTGCGTGTGCTGGCAGGCACAATCGATATTAAATCGATTGTCTGTGTGTGTGGAGAGCTGCTCATCAAACTGCGATTTTGCATTCATCAGCTAAGTTTTTGTAGACTAAATTATTTTAAAATATTTAATTATCATCTAAATTCTTAGGATTATTGCGAGAAGAATTATTTAAGATTATTCCATAAATAACAGTTTTTAAATTTCGCGTCATTGTTGTTAACATTATTGCTAGTTATTGCACATTTTACTGAATTAAATTTAGCATAAGCTTGATAGTTAGATTAATTATAATACTATAGCATAGGTAAAAATAGTGGTTTAAGTTGTTTTGTAGTGTTAAACTTCTTATATACCATAAAAAAAAGTTTAAATCACTAGTTTGAATTTCGATTGTTAAAGTTTTTTTGTATTGTCCTATATTAAGGCTTTGTTAGGCTTAAAATAACACATTTCTTAATTAATTAGTTCCAGAATAGTTTTATAATCAACTGGAAATAATAAATAATAAACATAAGTATTCATATATAGCATTTAGTGGTTCACATTAGGTAAATACAATATTGTTATTTTAAATTCGACTATTGATATCGAAATCAAGTTAACGAAAACTAAAACGTACGTTCTTAACAATTAACCTGTTCTGCCTGAAATTTAATTGTGTTTAATTGCCATCTATTACATAAAAATAATAAACTTCCTGCCTTTTTGTTTTAAAAGAAAAAACTTTCATAAGTAACTAATTAGTTGTCATCCACATTAGTACTAAATAGTATCGACCTTCCATTTTAAGTTTGTTTCGAAATTCATTAGCTTAAGTTTTATTCATTGGTTCTTCAGTAGTTTAGTTACCTAGTCATTATTCATAAAACTTAAATGAAATAAAAATTCAACAGTTACTCGAGTATAGCGCCTATCATTTTTAGTAAAAAAAAAACGTTAAAAAAATATGGTATAAACTTTATAAGACTACTTTATCTAATAAATTTAAGGTTTGTTTAGAAGATGGTTGAAGTATTTGGGAAAATCATGACTGGAAACTGTGGCCCCTGTCATACGTACATTGTGAAGGGGATGGGATGTAGTTGCTGTAAGAAGTGGTTACACTGGGCGTGTGGGGAAGAGGAAACGGGGGAAATAATTAGGCTTTCCAATGGTTTTGTTCACTTTGTCTTAGGGATGATAGGATGTGGGAGATGGGCGAAATGATTAGAGAGTTCCGTGAAAGGATCAGGGTTCTTGAGACTCGTCCTGTGGAGGCACAGCCTCTGCAGGCGTGGCCCTGCCTGTGGAGATTCAGCCTGTGGGGGCTCAACCTGTGGAGATTCAGCCTGTGGGGGCTCAACCTGTGGAGGTTCAGCCTGTGGAGGCTCAGACTGCACAGGCACAGCCTGTGGGGGCTGAGCTTATCGAGGCTTAAGCTGTAGAGGCAGAAAGTAGAGATAGTGGGTTGGAGGAAGTTGAGAAGAATGGGTGGGAGCTGGTAACAGGTTGTAGGAGAAACATGGTTAACAGGATGAACACGCCAGAGACTTCAGTAATTGTGGGGGAAAAACAGATTTGATCTGTTGCCAGAGTCAGGAGGAAAAGAGACTCATGTAGATGTAGGAGTAGGTAAGATACAGCAGACCTTTAGAAATTAGGGCTTGCAGGACAAGAATGGGAAAAAAAGGGTTCTGCTGCTAGGTAGTAGCCATGGGAGAGGTGTAGGCCCTCTTCTGCAGGATCAGTTAGGTACAGGATACAAGGTCACAAGTTCTTTCAAACCAAGTGCAACAATAGGTAACGTAATAGAGGATATAGGTTCACTTTGTAGGAGTTTCACTAAGGGCAATAGAGTAGTGATAGTGGGAGGTACGGGAAATAGTATTGATAGAAACGCGAGTTATAGTTTAGAGAGTGACCTGACGAAGGTGGTGAAGGAGGCACAGCATACCAGGGTGGAGCTCATGCAGGTCCTAAGTCACCATGACTGGCCACAATTGAAATATGCTGTGAGGCAGATTAATGTGGAAACAGAAGTGCTACTTGGGAAAGACATTAGTTCTGTGTTGGGGGTTGTGCCTGTGAACACCATTCGTAGGTGGGGTTTCACTAGGCATGGCCTACACCTAAATAGAAGGGGGAAGGGAGTACTTTCTGAGTTGTTAGATAAAGCAGTGAGGGAGCCCATTTCCAGTGATGATGGGGTCAGGACTGTGCCTTTTTTAGGTTAGGGGCTGCTGGTGAAGGGACAAAAATAGATTATCAAAGTGATACTGATTGCTGATTCACGATGGGAAAAGTCGCAGATGTTAAAGAAATATATGAAGTGGCTGAAACAATAACTGACTGGGGTAAAACTGGGAAAGAGGAGATAAATGCCGAAAATGTAAAGCTGGTAGTAAGGGTGTTAATGGTAAACTGTAGAAGTATAATGAACAAAGTAATTGAAGATGCAAACTTAATAGAGATACACGAACCACAAGTAATAATTGGGGTAGAGAGTTGGTTAAAAGAAGAAGTACTAGACAGTGAGGTGGGAAGGAAATAAATTAAATAACACAAGGGAACAAAGATTTGCCAATATCTTAATAAGTGAAGGACGATTTACACAAGTGGTTGAGCAAAACACTAGGGGACAAAATATTTTGGATATAATTCTAATTAAGTTTGATGAAAACTTTGTGGGGTGTCAAAAAAACTGAAGGAATAAGTGATCATGATTCAGTTCTGATTGACATTAGACGATTCAGTAAACCAGCATCCAAAATTGAAGGGGGAAATAGGTACAATTATAAAAAGGCACAGGTTTCAAATTTGAAGAGATATTTCAGAGAACAATTCAGCAAGTGGAAGGAAGGCACAAGTACAGTAGAGTCAAGGTAGGATGAGTTCAAGGAGATAATAACAAAGGGGGAAGAAATAATTATTCCAAGGCAGAAAACAAAGAGAAGTACCTATATACTGTAATAGGGAAGTGAGGAGGTTAAAGAGGTTGGTAAGAACAGAATATAACAGAATTAAGACATAGCAGGGTAGTAGGGAATATTTAAAACAACTAAACAAGGACTTAATCTGATGATCTGCTGGGTACACGCTTCCCATGGCCTAGATGCAGCTGAGGGAATCACAGCATATGATGTACTTCATTCTGTGACTTACTTTTATATGCTGGAGCAACTTTAACAAAGCGTAACACTCTGCAGTGTATATGCTGCAACAGCTATTCAATTTGTAATTATAAGTCGCTCGAGGGAACACCACAGAGCAGCCAACTCCGTTAGCCTGCTTAGACCTATCCGTGTATACGGGGGTAAAATCGTGAAACTGATTTAAAACATCGCTTAAAGTTCGTATAAAAACATTGTCGGTGGTACGCAGCTTGTTGTACCGTGACAATTCTAAAAATGTTCTGGGCCTCTTTAAAAACCAGGGAGAAGATTTACTCCAACCCTGGTGATGAAAAGAGGGCATCTGAAAACCATATTCTGCTAATATAGCCTTTGACGGTAGCTGAACGGTTTAGTTGCCCATTGGTGGTTGGTATAAAGCCGTTCAAAGTTATGGTAAATAACTACGCTGCCAATAGTTACCGTAATATGTATATAGTGTCACACCATGAGCAGACGCCAGCGGATGGAAAGCGGTGGCTCGCCAGACTCAGCACAAACGCTGGGTATCGGGCTGGTGCGGTATGCACCTGTAACGAGGCATATCCCTCCATGGTGGACACTAACCAGTATACGGAGATAACTGTCCCATGCCGAACCGTAGACAATCGCGACGGTACAAAGGCTCTATAAAACTGTAGTATGCAGGAGCAGTCGGCGCCCCACGACCTGCCACACAGACACTTTAAAACATTAAGAGCCTTCAGGACTCTGGCTAGACATTTTTAAGATGTGGTAGCCATGTAAGCCTACTTTGGAGTTGAATAGAACTTGTTAAATCATTTCATTTCTTGCTTGTTTGGTATGTTTTAATTATACTGAACACTCGCGTGCCTTATTCAAACGGTACTATTTATCAAATAGTGGGCAACTCTCTTACTAAGATCGTACTTTCTTCTTGTAACCTTCCTGGTGTAATTACGAGAATTACATATTTATTTTTTCGCAGCAACTTTTATCAGTTCCTGAATATTAATCTAGCTGTCTCTCTGGTTCTTCAACATGGAGAGAGGATTAACTGGTGAATTATCGCCGGTAAAAGAGGTTATCTCACATACAGAATCCAATGTTCCTACTAACACAATGTCAGATATAAACATTCCCACCAACAGCATTATGTTGAATAGTCCGGATAGGGATTCTTTGAACATGACTCAATTTTCTACATCCACTCCTAGGGAAGATTTTCTGGGGTTTTCTAATCAATCTCAGCCAAATGAAAGGCTTGAACAAACACCCTGTACCAGCACACATACCACCAAACCTTCCACAGATGAGCTCCTTGTCCTATTGATTACACAGATAAAGGACCAAACTTCGAAAATAGATAGTTTCAATGCACAGATAAAGGACTAAACTTAAAAAATAGATAGCCAAACCACAATTCTTTCAGAATTAAAAGACAGTTTCACCGCACAGGTGAAGAACCTAAAAGACAGTTTCATTGGACAGGTGAAGGACGTAACAGAATTAATTGATAGTCAAACTACACAAGTTGTTGTTTGTTGTTGTTATTAGGGCTTTAGGGCACGTCAACATCTAGGTTATTAGCGCCCTAACTAAAACCTGGTTTAACAGCGTGATTTAATATCATTTTCGTAGCCGACTGTGACTTGGTCGGCCACGCAGAAGGTAAAGTAAACTAAAATATTGAAACAGCAACAGAAATACCGCCCGCATGGCTGACTGTAAAGGGGTCAGCCACACAGACAGGGGAAAAAAACAAGACTAAAATACTGGAAGAAATGCCAACTGCATCGCAGGCCACAAAGAGGTGGGACATACAGACTGCTAAAAAGGGTACAAAAACGATCGCTGCAAAATGGTCATAAAAAATTAAAGGCAAAAATAACTGGTTCACTGTAAAACGGCCAACCACGTTAAATGATAAAGGAAACTCGCTGGCTAGTTCCTATAGGGTGTATCGATAGTGGGGTCATTAGTGCCCTATTACCAGCTACCTCTGTGGATTAAGAAAGTACTAAAATACTGTCTGCATGGTCGACTGTAAAGGGGTCGGCCATACAGACAGCAAATAAAATAAGTAATAAAATCAGACATGGCTTTAAAGCGACCACAATGACTTAAAACCGTACAATACCTGTAAGGCTGTAAAGGGGCCAAACAGGTTCAAAAGAGGATAAAAAACACTACATGTCTTGCTGGCTGTACATTGGCCAGACAGACATGAATAATAACAATACAAAAAATAAAAATCATGCATATGGATTGGGTGACTGTAAAGAGGTCACCCATCAGTCTTAAAACTGGACCGATCTGCCCAAAATTGATTTCACCCGCCTCGGTTCGGGTGGGTCTTCGATCATTGCCTGCTGAGGAACGGGATCAGGCTCCTCCACCAGCATTTCTATTTCTTCTGGCTCGGAAGAGTCAGACGACTCCGACTCAGTTGACTCCTGGCAGTTCTTCTTCTGCTTCTGCTTCTTCTTCGCCCCATTTCCCCTTCTTCTCCCTACTACTTGGTAGTCTGGGAGGGGACGAAGAGCGGTATTTCACAAAGTGAGTCGGGTCCGTCAGTCTAAACTTCGGGCCATGGATCTTCTGATTGCCTCCATTCTCACTTGTAGCAGTTGGCAATGCTACCACCGTGATAGCACATGGTGGTATTGGAGGTGGCGTTGTTTTCGCTATCAGTGCTGGTGGATCCTTCTTCGCTGCTGCTGGTGTGGTCGAGGACGCAGACGTGTTGCTACCAACGTCCGCGGTCTTAGATGTTGTGATCTTAGCGGATTTTGCACCGCATTTGCACTGACATGAGCACGTTGTGCTAGTGCTCATGTCTGCAACTGACGTCTGGGTAGCAACACTCTGCTTCCTGACGGGAGCTGAAGCCATCTTAGCAAAAGTAGTTCCGAAAATTGGAGCGGCGAGCGACTTGGCCTTCTTTTTAGCTTCCCCATAGGGAATCCGCTCTTTGGTCTTCAGCTCCTGTATCTTGCGCTCTTCAAGATACACTTGACACTCCCTACTCCAGGCAGGGTGCGACCCGGAGCAGTTGATGCACACCTGTGGGAGCGTGCAACTAACACCCGGCTCATGTGCGCCCTTCCCGCAATTACCACAGGTTGGTTTTCCTTTACATGACGCCGTCGTATGTCCGAACCGCTGACACTGGAAACAGCGCATCGGGTCCGGAACATACGGACGGACGTTCAAATTAATGTACCCTGCTTTGATGTTCTTTGGCAGTACTGGAGTGTCAAACGTCAGGACGAAGGTGGCAGTCTTTTCAATACTGCCATTTACCCTTCGAGTGATCTGACGTACCTCGACCACTTTCTGTTCCTTCCACTCCTCAACGAGTTCCTCGGTCCCTATGTCAACTAAGTCACGGCAGGTGACAACGCCTTTGCTGCTGTTAAGGGATTTGTGGAGTTCGCAGGTAACGGCGAACTCCCCGAGCTTCTCACAGTTCAGGAGTTGGGTAGCTTGCCTACTGGAAGTTGTTTCCAGCAGCAGCGTCCCGTTCCTCAGCTTTTTTTATGGTATTTAGGGTCCCTACCAGACCCTCTAAACCCTTAGAAATATAAAAAGGTGAAACTTTTTCTAAAGATCCTTCCACTCGTTGCATAACTATAAAAGCATTCGCAAGCGAACAAACTTTTCTGTTACTATTACTTTCTGAAGAGGGGGGGCTATCAACCCTCACCCTCTTCTTAGAATTGGGTGTATTTTGATTATTCTGCGGCACACCCGTACTGCAGGGTTTTTTGTTTTTATTGTGAGGCTTAATTTTGGTCCCACGAGTAAAAACAATATAGAAGGAAATGGTAATACAACAGGGGTGCGCAGGTGCCCCTGAGGTTGCACGTTAGCGGGTGATTTCCCTCATCACTCATTCGCCTCCTCGGCACGTGGCTGACCTTGAGGTTGAGGGTTTTTTATAGAGGTTTGTACCATCCTCGCGATCCGGGCGATGAAGCCAAGATCCCCGTTCTCCTAGGCACACAACGTTCCACCGCCACGCCTTACGGTGGTCGCTGAAGCATGGTAGGAGCTTACGGTGTGGGAAACTTGCGGCGCTCACAAGTTTCCAGCTTGGGCACCGCGGGTTCGCCAAACCCGTACCAGGCCCCTGCGGGGCAAACTACACAAATTCTGGATGTAGAAAATACCCTTGGAGGAAAAAAAAAAAAAAAAAAAAAAATATAGACAGTTGGAATGAGGTTATTGATAAAAGGCAGACTCTTTCAATCACATTGCCTGGTACTGCTAATATTGAGCAACCAACTTCATTGCAACTATCTGATGTTCACACTAAGTTTGAGGGAACATTAAGAAATAGTAAACCAATACAAATGACAATTGGTACCAAGGACTCCATTTTGCCACTAACACTTAGTACATATAATACAACCACAATCTTTAGCAACCACTACTAGCTACATACCAGAAAATGATCCTTCCGAATCATCCAACAATGATCTTGTTGAATTATCCCAGGAGATTGCCAATAAGTGTAATGATTCTACAACAAGTGAAAATTTTGAAGTTTTTCTAAAGGGATGTGAACCACTTTTGACCACTATGCATACCCATGACAGTATAATGGATGTTGGGGAAATACAAAAACCAAACACCACCCCCCTAGTTTCACACATAGGAGTCACAGCGGTAAAACTTACTGATAATGGGTCTAAGGTGAATGTAGTTAAATGCACATTATCACCACATGATGTAAAACAGGCGCAGCAGATACTGCATGGTAAAAAAGAATTGTATAAAGAACCAAGAATTGACATCCTGAGAAAGAAAAAAGTATATCAGAAAACAATGATTTCTTTAAAAACCTACTTTCTAAAAAAGAAAAAAGTAAAGCAGAAAACAATAATTTCCTTAAAAACCTGCTTTCTAAAAGAGAAAAAAGTAAAGCAAAACACAATGATTTCCTCAAGAACCTGCTTTCTGAAAAATAAGAAAGTGAGAAAGAAACCAATAATTTCCTCACTAATACATTACTTGCAGATGAAAAAAGTTAAGTTTAAAGAGACAAAGTAATATTAAACCTATGGTGTATGATGTTGGTCAGTTAGTTTTAGTACAAACACACTTTAAATCCTCTGCTGTTGACAAGAAAAAATTCATTTTTTGCATGAAAGACCATATGAGATTTTTAATAGGACCAATTTTAATTCACATACCTTGATTGTCCCAGGTAGTAAGACACTGAAAGGCAACTATCCTGTGACTGCACTTAAGCCTTTTCAGGAAATGAAGCATGTCCGATAGTTTAATGCTATAAAAATAATTTTCAGGTCCAGGTACCTTTAACTAGTAACTATTCCCATCAAGTAATAGTTTTAATATTTATTGTTAATGACCACTTCTTATAAAACGAAGTAAAACATGTTAAATATTATTCCAAATATTTCCTCTTGGGGTTCTTTTCCGACACAAGGGTATGAAGAATTTAAAACTATAATCATTTTTTGGTCCAGGCACCTTTTTTCCTTGCAAGTACTGTAACTGCTTCCAGGTATCTACTCTGTTGTAAGAATAAATGTGTTATGAATTGAGAAGTAAAATATCATATAGAGAGGGTATAGCAGCACAGTCAAGACTCAGTTCCTGTAAATAAAGCCAGGGAGAGGTGTAGGCCCTCTTCTGCAGGATCAGTTAGGTACAGGATACAAGGTCACAAGTACTTTCAAACCAAGTGCAGCAATAGGTAACATAATAGAGGATATAGGTTAAAAATAAAAATCATGCATATGGATTGGGTGACTGTAAAGAGGTCACCCATCAGTCTTAAAACTGGACCGATCTGCCCAAAATTGGTTTCACCCGCCTCGGTTCGGGTGGGTCTTCGATCATTGCCTGCTGAGGAACGGGATCAGGCTCCTCCACCAGCATTTCTATTTCTTCTGGCTCGGAAGAGTCAGACGACTCCGACTCAGTTGACTCCTGGCAGTTCTTCTTCTGCTTCTGCTTCTTCTTCGCCCCATTCCCCTTCTTCTCCCTACTACTTGGTAGTCTGGGAGGGGACGAAGAGCGGTATTTCACAAAGTGAGTCGGGTCCGTCAGTCTAAACTTCGGGCCATGGATCTTCTGATTGCCTCCATTCTCACTTGTAGCAGTTGGCAATGCTACCACCGTGATAGCACATGGTGGTATTGGAGGTGGCGTTGTTTTCGCTATCAGTGCTGGTGGATCCTTCTTCGCTGCTGCTGGTGTGGTCGAGGACGCAGACGTGTTGCTACCAACGTCCGCGGTCTTAGATGTTGTGATCTTAGCGGATTTTGCACCGCATTTGCACTGACATGAGCACGTTGTGCTAGTGCTCATGTCTGCAACTGACGTCTGGGTAGCAACACTCTGCTTCCTGACGGGAGCTGAAGCCATCTTAGCAAAAGTAGTTCCGAAAATTGGAGCGGCGAGCGACTTGGCCTTCTTTTTAGCTTCCCCATAGGGAATCCGCTCTTTGGTCTTCAGCTCCTGTATCTTGCGCTCTTCAAGATACACTTGACACTCCCTACTCCAGGCAGGGTGCGACCCGGAGCAGTTGATGCACACCTGTGGGAGCGTGCAACTAACACCCGGCTCATGTGCGCCCTTCCCGCAATTACCACAGGTTGGTTTTCCTTTACATGACGCCGTCGTATGTCCGAACCGCTGACACTGGAAACAGCGCATCGGGTCCGGAACATACGGACGGACGTTCAAATTAATGTACCCTGCTTTGATGTTCTTTGGCAGTACTGGAGTGTCAAACGTCAGGACGAAGGTGGCAGTCTTTTCAATACTGCCATTTACCCTTCGAGTGATCTGACGTACCTCGACCACTTTCTGTTCCTTCCACTCCTCAACGAGTTCCTCGGTCCCTATGTCAACTAAGTCACGGCAGGTGACAACGCCTTTGCTGCTGTTAAGGGATTTGTGGAGTTCGCAGGTAACGGCGAACTCCCCGAGCTTCTCACAGTTCAGGAGTTGGGTAGCTTGCCTACTGGAAGTTGTTTCCAGCAGCAGCGTCCCGTTCCTCAGCTTTTTTATGGTATTTAGGGTCCCTACCAGACCCTCTAAACCCTTAGAAATATAAAAAGGTGAAACTTTTTCTAAAGATCCTTCCACTCGTTGCATAACTATAAAAGCATTCGCAAGCGAACAAACTTTTCTGTTACTATTACTTTCTGAAGAGGGGGGGCTATCAACCCTCACCCTCTTCTTAGAATTGGGTGTATTTTGATTATTCTGCGGCACACCCGTACTGCAGGGTTTTTTGTTTTTATTGTGAGGCTTAATTTTGGTCCCACGAGTAAAAACAATATAGAAGGAAATGGTAATACAACAGGGGTGCGCAGGTGCCCCTGAGGTTGCACGTTA